>BHFT01048756.1:0-40274 GCA_004320025.1 Laticauda laticaudata
TTTTCCAATGGATGGCAAGCTTTTTTTTTAACATTTTACATCCTCTTTGCATCCGTTGGTGCAGTGGGACAGGGGCTTAAACTCTGCGGCTGTATTGAGCTTTGAGTCTGTCTATTGAAAAAGAAACTACTTCTCTCCTCTGCTGTGTATAATGCTTGCCTACTGAACTAAAGTGAAACTGATGTCTGTTTCTGAGTTGCTGAAGTTGCTGCTGAAGCTCTGACCTTGTAATTGTTTGCTGCTGTTTGAGTTTGCTCCCTGTTGGAGAAATCTATAACTGGTTTGTAATTTTTTTTACTTCATATGTTCATAAAGAAGTTAAATGAAGCCTCAGCCATCTGTGTTTATTTTTCTGGTGATGAATTAATGCTGCAAAACTCTGAATATAGTCCTATATTTCATTAGATTTAATAGGACTTATCTAGGGCCTATGATTGTATGATTTCAAGCATTCCCTCTCTTTGTCTTTATTTCCATCACACCTTCCTGAAGAAGTCAAGAATCAAATTTGAGATTTCCACAAGTTTCCTGATGCTGAGCTATCCTTCATTCAAAGGCCCACTAGGACTCACCTGCCTCTGATCAATTCCCATTGCATAATATAGTAATTTCAACAAGCCAGTTTTGTTTTGCAAACATGAGTCAAAAAATAGGTATCTTGAGGCTAGTTGATTATTGATTTGATTACAGTAAATCTGCTCTAACTGTGATTCAATCTACCCTATTCATAGCAATATCAAGTTTTAGATGGGGAAGTTAGAACGAAGGCCCCATCATTTTGATGAAACTTGCAAAGGAACAATTCTACTGAAATATTCTAAACATTTTTTACAAGGGTTTCTATTGAACAAAATAGAAATGTTTGTTTTTTAAAATAATATATTTTAAAATAAATTGACAAAATTATCTTCCAACTGTTCTTTTAAAACACAGATTCTGCTCCAAAGCTGTTTTATGTTTGTTTTCAAAGTCATTTAGTAAAATACTGGAGGGCCCTTTTCACAATATTTATAGAAAAAAGGACAAATAGAAAGAAAAATACCTTTTCCATTTGGTTTAGAAGAACTGAGATGAAATGAGGAATGGCTGCCACCAAGCAGAAAATTTGTTCACTTTATGTGTGCCAGTTAATTACGACACTTCAGAGGCGCTTCTGAAAGGATAAGGCAAACTGCATAAATTTAGCCGTAATCCAGGCAGGCAAAACTAATTTGCAGGGGCTGGTCTTATCTAGCTGCTGCAGCTTTCTCAGAAAATTAACCTTGGATAGTTGGGCCCAATTCAGAAAGTGTTTCATTCTCCCCCTCCCTGCTCAGCACAGGAGAATTTTAAATTCAATACAATACCTGACTTTTAAGAGACATCATGTGGGGTGTAGGCAATTCTGAATTATTACATATACTTGCATGCACGTGCGTGTGCATGTACACACACACACGCACACACACACATACACACACAGAATATGTATACTTCTTTCCATTTATCCTGCTTTCTTACATGTGTATCATTGAGTTTATTGCCATACACATGAGGGGATGGAGAAGAAGCAGTCTTCTGATGACCAGAAGATGCAGCTCATTTTAATGTACTTAAAAATATTCATCAAACTTCATTGCAGAATAAGTCATGCATACTGACTTGTTCATTCCAGCAGAAATAAAGAAATCCTCATAAAAATAGAAGTTTAATGAAGTGTTGGAATGAAGTCTTGCCTGTCATTCCAATTACTGCTGATTTAGAATCTTCTTCAGTATATCACAATTAATTGGCCTTACTCAGCACAATTAAAAGTTTACCTTTGGTTTGCCAATGTGGGCCAGTTTGTTGGTGAAACGCTTAATAAAAAATCTTGCCAAATCTCTCTGAAGAGCTCCAGGAATAGTAATAAACATCATAAGCACTCCTAGCTCCTGAGAATTTTTCAAGACTTATAAGAGATGACAGGAAATTTATTTTTATCAATGAGGATGAATCAGCTCACTGTTATGTTGGCATATTTTGCAGGTAAATCTAAGTAGCTCTCATGTGGAACTATAATTCCAAGTTTAATTTGCAACAGTTATTCCCTCTTATCAAGTTTGCCTGTATCTGGAAAACATGGGAAATTACATTACAGAATTAAAACCATCTGTATTCTCTCTCTTCCTAACAATGTATATTTTAACCTAAGTAATTTGCCTAAACACAGTGATTGCAGCACATTAATTATATCGATTGTTGGAAGGTTTCAGAAAAGTACATAAAACAAGGAAGGATAAGAACTGAACATCTTCCATCTCATGGAAGAGATGAAGTCTAAATTTTCTTCTGTCTGATTCTGTAAGAAATTTTGGATTCCAATACTCGCATTCAAGAGGAGTTAATATATTTTGAAGGCATTACATTAGAAAAATCTGCAATAGGCTAACCAATTGCAAATCAAAGATGGAATGAAAATGTAAAATGCAGTCATAGCCATCTTGGTTCATGACAAAAATACAATAATGCCAATAATTTAAAAAAAAATGGATCTGACTTCTTGTAGAAAAACTAAGCAGAGACTTAAATATGAAATGTATATTTTTTTAGAAGACAAAAAAAGTAATAACATTTACATTAAGACAGTAAGTTCATATGAGTGATACAGACTGAAAACTCTTACAAGTGGCTGTATTAATGAGGTTTTCACAAATCCTTGATCCACAAAAAAGTCTACCAGCATTGACTATGCCACTCCCATGATTGAATTTTGTTCTGCAACTCTAATGAGAATGAGAAAGAATATTACCCTTATGTATTTATTATAGGGCAAATTAAGGAAAAGGACCGATGAGTTCATTTCTCTTTTTGGCTGCCAACTGAAAAACAAATGTTCTCCCTCCTAAACAGATAGACAGAGTTGGGCCATTATAAGCAGGTATTTAGAATGGCAACTTTTATCATTTGTCAAGTTATTTGATTAACAAACTTGGGGGAAAAAAGGAGAGAGTGATTTGGATGCTGCTGCTTATTGCTTCCAACAAATAACCTCTTTTCCACACCCTTCATCTATTAAACTATTATGGAACATAGTTCTATTGTTATTATGAAAAAGCTAAATGTGTGTGCTGACTGGTCACAAGATAAGAAAAAAAGTGCAATGGGAGCTAATATTAAAAAGAATGCTCCATCTTTGACTACTTCTGCTAGGAATATTGGTGTTATCAAGAAGAGCTTACTGGAAGTAGCCTGGGGACAGCTCTGGGGAACATACAATTGGGATTTGCCTAAACAACATCACCACACACAGCACTTAGTACCACCATAATTACAATATGGTAAGCAAAGAGGTGCCCCAAAAGAATAAAGTAATAAAAAGTAAGGTTATGCAAAACCCATTGTCAGTAGAAATGGTAGAAAAAAACAAATCCATTAATGTCAGAGATATCAATAGAGAGATGCTGAACTTAGTTCTATTTCCTAGTTTAAATCAACCTTTTGTGCAATACAGGAATAGTGCTATCTTTAAGCACAGGTCAAACTTATTTCTTTTGAAAAATGGTTCTAGAAGTTTTTCAGAAGAAATGCCAATCCATTATTGATATGGGGATGGCCTAAAACTTGAGAGATGCTTGGGAAAATTTTAATAAATTACTATGATGGTATTTGTCTCTACAGAAGTCAGTTGTACAGTACATTCTTTTTAAGCAAGATGGCTGTAAAAGACAATTCTTAGATATTGGGGAAAATGTATAGAGTATTTTTTTAAAAGATTTTGATTTGAGTTGAACCTGAAATGACAAATATAACATGATCCTGATAAATACCAACCATGTTATCAGTTTATTTCATTTAATTGTCATATTTCTAGGGTGTTCAAGTTTTAGTAAAATTATAGTAACATATAAAATGGTTTATATATATCTGCTACAAAGTAAAACACAATGGATTTGTGGGAGAAATCTACAAAGGCATCACATACTTAGTTCACCCACCACTAAAAGGAATCCACCCAAATAACTACTCTAAACAACCTAGCTGAAGGTTTTGAGAAACAATGTTTTTGAAAATCTCAAGAACGCAGGCAAGATGAAATATGCCAGTGTTGTGGCCCACCAGCTGCCAGCAAAGCTGGCAGCAGACTCGGACAGTGAGGAGGTTGGGGAGGAACTTGGGCCAGTCCTGGAGTCTGGGGAAGGCTCTGATGGATGCTCTGTGACAGAGGCAGAGATGGGGCCAGGGCCATCCAACATTTATCAGATAAGTGGGGAAGAAGAAAGATGTATGTATGCACAGAGCTGTCAGGAGAAGGGAACAACTAAGGAACAGAGGTCAACGCAGAAGAAAAGGCACAAGTGAACACTGGATGGCCCCTTCCATAGAGAATAAACAGAAGCAAAATGGAAGGCATATTTGCAGGAGACAATTAGTTCACTTATTATTGTGAAATTTTCCTTATCTGAATTTGTGCCTCATAGAGACTACTTAACTGGTATTTCCTTTTACAGCATTGCGACTGGAAGGCCTCGGCCTGGCAACTATCCAAGGATTGTAAGGTCTGTTCTTGCAATTAAACCTGGAAGGATTATTGCTGGGACTTTTCTGGGTGTGAATGCCAGGAATTCACATTAACCAAATAAAAAGGTTTTTTTTTTTCATGATCCTATTCAGCATGGGTCAGAACAACCAGATAGTATCCACAGCAAAACCTGGGAGTAGAGAAGAGAGAAAATACTATTTTTACCTGGAGTTGCTAAATATAACTGAAACTCTGTCATTATGGGCTTAGATATGAACAAAGCAACAACATACAATAACAATGTGTGTGGGGATGTGGAGGGTGTTCATGCAGACTGTGCAGTGAAGCCTCGGAGACAACCTAACATATGGCAGGGTAGAAGATGCAGGCAGAATGACAAGATACCAAACAGCAAAACCAAGTTGCTGGCATTATATAAGAAAACATCCGTATAGTATATGGATTAGACTCTTTAAATCTGGATGGGAGATTGCAGAAAAAAAAGACAGTTAAGGTCATGTGGGATTTACAGATTCAGACAGATAGGAAATTCTGGCCAATCAATCTGTTGTGGTTCGCCGGCAGCAGATGCGAACGGCTGAGATCTGGAGAGCAGGGACTCAGATGAAGGGCCTGTGTATGATGAAGGGATGGGGCCAGGACTGTCAGAGAGTGGGATGCTGCCTTCAGAGCTTGTGGAGGCTGGCATCAGTGACGCAGAGCACTCTGAGGAGTCTGTGCCCAATACATGTGAGCGCAGGGCTGCTCTAAGGAAAGAGCAGCTGCAGCAGCACTGGCGACTTGGGAGTAAGCCTGCAAGGTGATGACTCCTCCCTTAAGGGAAAAAGGCCAGTCCTCAGAGGTGAGATTCTTTGCAGGAAGCAAAGAAGTCTTGTGGAAGCTCGAACTATCCTGGTTTGTGTTTGGAGAATTTTGGTTTTGAATATTTCCTTGCAATTTAATCTAGTGTTCTTGGCAGCCTTGCACAACCTTGCCAAGGCTTGTTCTTATCGGGGACAATTAGTTTTAATATCATTTTTACTGTGAATGAATGAAATTCACAGAGAAGTATTAAACAAATTTTGCTTTTATTTCTGTTTGGTTTTTGTTTGCTTGGGACAAGGCTTGGGTCAGAACAATATCATGGTATTAGACAAAGACCAGAAGACAGCAATGGCGATCGGTGTAGCAGTGTAAAAAAAAAAATCAAGACAAAGGAGTATGAGGAACTGAAAAAGTATCAGGGCCTCCAGGAACTGGAGAGAAGGTGGAAAGTAAAGGCCAAAGTGGTGGTAGTGTTGTAGGAGCACCCTGAACTGAGACTCCTAAGCGGGAAGAGTGGTTTCAACAGATCCCAAAAACAACAACAGAGTTCTCTGTCCAGAAGAATGCAGTACTAGGAACAGCTAAGATCTGGGGTGTCAAACTTGCATCATCACAGCATCATCATGTGACATATCGGGACTTTTTCCCCTTCACTAAACCAGGTATGGGCATGGCCAGTGTGTGATGCATCCAGCTCACAGGTTGCAAGTTTGACAGCTCTGGTTAAGATCCTATGAAGAAGCTCTCAGGCCATCAAGCTCTCAGGCCTCTGTTAGAGGTGCTGAGATTAAGGTACACACATACCAACCATAGGGGTGAGAATAGAATATTTTAATATGCATCATACACAAATACATACCTGGTATATATATATAGGTAGTCTTTAATTAATAAAACTAATTGAGAATGGAATTTTCATTGCTAAGTAAATGCAATGATAGAATACATTGCAAGCATTACCTAGTGCTAGCAATTCCAAATCCCTATTGCTGTTGTTGAGTGAGAATCTCCTGTTGTTCAGTAAGGACCTCCTTAGAATTTCTTGCCAGATTCCAACAAGCGAAGGAACGAGGAAGCTGGCAGTAAGGTTGAGTCCCAAATAGCTTGCAATTAGGCTGATAGAAAAGTAAGTGGTTGCCATGGGCCACCAGGAAGCAGTCAGGGCACAGGTAGCTGCTGCCAGAGGTGGCAGAGCATGTAGACTGGGAAGAGCATGGTGCATGGCCAACAGTTGCCTCACTAAAGGCCAGGCCAGGATGGCTCCTCAACATCAGGATGCAGAGGAAGGCAGAAGGGAGCAAAGAATGGCAAGGCTCCAGGAATGATGGAGTGCAGGCAAACCAGAAGAATAGTCATGGATGTGTAAAAGATGAAGGAAATATATGAAAATGTGAAGGAAATATATCTCATGGTAACTGGCATTAGGCAACTGCAGTTTGCCTTTTAAAAATCTAAATGTTTAGTGTTCAAATAAGAAATAAAATTTTGACAATTTTCTGAATTGAATGTTAATCTTATGTTGAAGACTCAGACTCAGGAAATGTTGTAGCTTGGTTTTAATATTGGCCATGAAAAATATCCCTACTTGTCTATAAATAAGTATACAATTCATTTGTGACAGTAAAATGGATGAAATGGGAAGGATCATAGGATCTACCTTTCTTTCCTCAACTTAGTGATTTGTGATTTGAGCTGAACTAAGTGATTTGTGAAACTGGTTTACACTTTTATACCCACACCCCAACATAATTTTTTCCTCTAATCACAGAGCCCTAAAAATAGGTAGCAAAGGAACATTTACTAATGAGATGTCAAATATAAGTAGTTGCTTTTTAATTTTGCTGAAGGTAAAAGCCTACGGTTTAGAAACCAGTGATCCATTGATAAATTCAATTTCCCAAATGTTTAATTAATTACTCTATACAGCTTAGTGATATTTAATTTGGTATGCACACTTAAGATATACTATGTATGCCTGTTCCTTTTTATTTCAGATGAAATTCTAAAGAGGCTACGAAAGGAATTAGTTCAAATATAGTTTCTTCTGTACTTTCAGGAGATGTCTTTCTGTATTTTGTTCCAACCAGCTCATTTCAGAAAGTAGGTCACACGATACAGCTGTTGTGGAAACCATGTTAATCTGCGCCATATTCATGCAGAAGAAGCAGGACTGGCAAAAGACATTCTCCTGTAGAATACTCAATAGTTTCTTCACCTAGCCCAGATCTACCAAATTGGTAGGCCTCTGAAGTCAAAAGTATTGCAAGCCCTTTCCCTCATCTGAAAGTAAAATGCTATTTTTTTAAAAAATGAAATAATTATTTGAGGTTCTCTAACAATATGCCAAGCTTGCCACTTTGGTCTCTGATGAAAAAGCTAAAAATGTCAAAGTTGCTCTTTAAAAAAAAAGACATAGACATCAATCAACCATTGAGGCTTATGAGGGACACAGATATGACATTATCATTGAATTGGATTTGTTATGTTTGAGAGCTTGTTTTTAAACAAAACATAGGCGTGTTAAGCATTTGTAGGCATTCAGGAAAATGGGATTGAAAAGTCAAAATGAGATTACAACCATGCAAAGCCATGCTTTTGTATTGAAAGATAGGAGCCTCCATAAGCTTGTTTCACCTTTGCTCCTCTTAGAGAATTAAATGAGTCAAGTTCATACTAACCACATGGTTAACAGAAATATTCAATGCTTTCTTGAATGTATGATACATTACAAGAGTTCCTTTAAAAATCTTTCTGTTGGCTCAGATTTTTCTAATTATAGGACAGCTTCAAATATTTCCTTTTAGATAAGATCTCTTTGCAACTCCAAGAGCATATGAATACAAAAAATTATTTAGTGGGCCCATTATAAACTAGGATATCTTTCTCAGATTGCTTTGGTCAACTTGATACTTGATCTGTTTAAGATTTGGGAATGGGGGAGGCATCATAACTATTATCTTGTACCTTTACATCTTCAGTTACTCTCCAAATTTCCTTGGGGGCAATGTTTTGCAGATGTTCTAGTCATATATGATGTTTAAATGAAAAAGCATCACTGGAGAAAGCTGATCATGAAGAAGTGTCCCTGTGATTGGAGGGCCAAGGACAGACTTCTCCAAAAAGCATTAAGAACTTTTTGGATAAAAGATAAAAGATTCATTCAGTCAAGCAGCCTGGGTGAAAACTTAGCATTATAAGAATAAATCAATGTACACAATTAGTGCCAATTCACCTTCCCTTGTGAGAAAAACTGGTCCTAAAACCTGGTTAATCTTCACACATACATCATTTAGGAAAAGAAGAAAAGTGTAAGAAAACTATAGGAATGAAGATTGAAATAATTTGGGCAAATGCCATATCTTCCTGTTCCTAAATTAATATGAGACATCATCTAAATAAATCTGGAATTCAGAAGGTGATGGGTAGAGATCATAATAAAAGGAAGATGATATAAGAATAGTTTTGTGGGGATTCTCAAAGATGAATCGAACTATTTTACTCCCTCAAATCATCTTCTGCCATGCCATACCAACTATACTTGATAGCTGGAGTTTACTTTGATTTTGGAGAAAAGCAAGAACTTTTTAAGGGGAATTGCTATGTTCTGGGTTAGGAATGGAAACAAAGGCAGAATGATCTTCAACAGAACTTGTTTATTAGGTTTGTACAATAACAGCAAACAGTTTGGCTGACAACGCTCCTTTTATAGGAAGCTGTCAGCCAGTCAACCAATCAGAATGAAGTATTTTCCTGCTTCAACAGGGGACCTGAGTGAGAACTTCAACTACTCATTTTAATACATAACAGGAATAGTGATGAACACTGTTCAATCCACCAAATGCCGATGTTCTTCAAGTATCAGTTATGTCAAACAGCTGCCTCTTCCTATTTAATGATAGGACTGCCTCAGATAGTCATGCATCTATCTTAAAAAAAAAGACTTTTGGCTAGTATTAATATTTGTGTTTTACTGAAATGCTAATCAGTTTGTTTGTATAACACATCTCTGAACCAAACTGTATTAGTTTAACTAATATTTGGATGACAGTGGATGAGAACTGTTATTCCCTGGAAAGAGAATGTACAATTTATATTTCATAATGCCTGCTCTAGTAAACAGAATCAACCCATAACTAATACATTCCTCAATAAAAGTAGATCTGGTTGAATCAGCAATTGATATGCAATTTGCACTTTCTCTTTCTATCTGTTAAAAAAGAGCTGTTTTGCCATTAATTTTACCCTAAAAATTAAAATAATGATGAGACCACACATTTTGCATTCCTCTTCCTTCACATCTATGTAAATTGAGGTGGACCTAAATTATGCAGATGTTAATTATTATGCATATATTAATTACATCACTTACCTGAAAAAGAGCATATGGCACAAAATGCATTGCTGATACAGTCATTTAAAAATGTATTTCAAAAACTAGTTGGAACGTATTTAGTAAACTGCATTTTGGGCAATGAGGATATTTTGTTGTTTACTCGAACAAATATATGGGAATTTATTTTTTATTTACCTGAATTATTTGTATTCAGTCTACTTAACTTGCTCTATTACTATATTAAAAATATTCACAGACCTCAAATATTTGAAATTTTTTTAAACTATTTAACAAATTAGTACTGTCCTCTAAATTCATTCCCAAAATGTGCATATTACAAAATTTGATAAAATCTCCCCCTACCCTTCAAAAAAAACATGCAAATTGGTCATCATGGGAAAAAGAATAAGAATTGTTATTGTTCTGCCTCATTCAGCATTGTCTGCATTATTTACAATAGCTTCCTTTTATTTCTTACAGATATTTCACAACCCAATTAAAATTCTCAGGACTGAACTCCAAAACCTTTTACATGCAAAGTATGGATTACACTATTTAGATTCAACTTCATTTTTGCACCATTTTCTTGTGTAGGAAACTAATATCTTTGAGTTACAGAAAGCCTCTACTCAAGTTTATTCCAATATTGAATTCATGTATTTTCAGTGACCATCATATGACCTGTCATTCAAGAGATGAGTCCCAAAGAGATGCAAGACAAATTAGTAAACATTGCACATTTAATGGGTTGGAGTAGAAAACGATTCCCAAGTAATATTGTTGCCTTTTGGCCAATATATTTGGCATTTTGGGGAAGTCAGCTTTTGTTTCTATTTCTGATGATTTCATGGACAAATCTCTGCAGTTTTATTGATCCATTTCAGAAGTGGTTTGCCTCCTTCCTAGAGGTGAAAAAGAGTGAGCAGCCCAAGGACATCTAATTGGCTTGGTGCCTAAAGCAGAATTATAACTCACAGTTTTCCTGGTTTCTTGCCTGGATTCTTAAGCCCATGTCACACCGGCCAATGGATGCAAAAAGGACACAACGGACGAGCAAAATGTTCCATCCGTTGTTACCGGCGCTCCAAAAGGCGGCAAAATTTGCTACCTGGAGGGATAAACGGACACGGGGAGGACGCCGGGAAGGGATTCAAAGAGGAAATGCGGAACGAAGCCAGCGGAGGGGAAGCGGATGGGGGCAGATATGAGCGGAACGGCTAGGCTTCGGGGAGGCCTCAGCGAAGTGGACGGGGAAGGATACAGCGGATGCAGAATGACGCCGAACTGGATGAAGCGGATGAATACCAGAGTGGAGCCTTAAGCGGTCGACGCTGGAAAAAGCTAGCAGATGACCTGGCATTAATTCGCATGCGGGGGGATTGCATTGAACGCAACCCCCACCTGGATATAAAGGGAAGCAGCTCGCACGTGGCAGCATTCCAGGAAAGACCTGGCTGCTGGACACTTCGAGTTCCATTCCTGCCCTAGCCTGCATGCCTGCCTGCGCAGTCTTGCTGCCAGGCCTGTCTTCCAGGCCAGCCTTGGTGCCTGCCTGCCTGCCTTGCCTTCCTCCAGGCTTTCTGCCCAGCCTTCCTGCCAGCCCTACTGCCAGGCTTCCTGCAGCCTACACTGCCAGGGACTTCCTGCCGAACCTACCTGCAGGCTTCCTGCCTCCTACCTTGCCAGGCTTCCTGCCAGCCTTGGTGACCTGCCTGCCCCTGCCAGCCTTCCTGCCTGCTTCCTGCAGCCTTTACCTGCAGCCTTGGTGCTGCAGCTCCGTGCCAGCAGGAACCCCACAACCATGGGAGAAGCGATAAGCCTTCAGCAGCCTGCCGCATCCCTGGCGAAGGACGGGACAGCCAACTCCCGCTAACCCTGCCCTGACTCTGCTTTGTTGGGGTTCTGCGGAACTGCTCTGGCGATGGATGCTTCTGCTGGTGCTGGGGCTTTCCTGCTGGTGCTTGCTCTGTTGAAGCTGCTCTGTGGTCCTGCTGGGCACTGCTCGTGCTCCTGGTCTTGGCTGTCAACTGCTCTTTCCTGTCGTGCTCCTGAATCCGCTCATGCTCCTGAGATTGCTGGCCCTGCTGGTGCTTACTTTACTGCTGCTGATCTGGTTCCTGCTGTCCTGCTGTGCTGATCCTGCTGCCATGCTGAATGATTATGATGATGATTGATGATTATGATCCTATCTGGTTTGAGTGATGACGATGGACGATGATTGATGCAGATCCTGCTGGTGCTGCTGTTGGTGGTGGTGTGGAGAGCAGCCCTACTACTGGAGCCCCCTTGATGAGGGCCATCTGGTCCTGGAAAAAAAGGAAAGGAAGAGGCGTATGCGGACAATGGGAGGGAGGCAATACTGCATTGAGGAGGCGCACAAAGAGAAGGAATGAGGTGCTGGGAGTGCTGAGAGAGAACGGACTATCTTGGTGGATAGGGACACGGCTGTATAGGGACACAAGCGGAGCAGGCTGCTTGGAGAGAGAGGGCAGAGATATGGGTTACACTTCGGAGTGCTCTCTGGAGAATGTGGAAACATATGCACACCATGGTACGGGAAGCTTGCACCTCAAGAAATCTGGCCAGGCCACTGTGAAGCTAGACAGACAGAGAGACCTACGTCATGGCCAGGGATGCAGCTTCCTAGGGAGGGTGATTGTCTTGCCAAAACCAGGAGAAATTCACCACTCAGGCCACCATCTCACTACCACCTCTCTCTCGGCAGCCCGCTGGAGAGCCAGTCCTCTTCCTGGCCGAGAGGTCATCCCTGTCTCCAGGCAGGTTTCTGAGGAGTGTGACGGCGGAGACCGGACAGGTGTGGTACACGCCCATAGGTGGAGTGCATAGAGACTCCCTGGGTGCGGCGGAGAGAGAGGAGACATTGAGTTCCCACCACCAGTACCTAGCTGCATCACCCCCCCAGCTCTGCCTCCGCAGAAAGGTCAGAGAGCCGGACGCAGGAAGGGGCTGAGCCACACTGTCCTGACTGGAGATCAGGGACACCCATCAAGACCAGCATAAGATTCCTCTCTCAGGCTGGGTCACACCGACTCTCATCTCAACTGCAAAGCCCTGTCCTTCATCTATGTCAACCAGACCCTCCAAGGACATGGCGGATCAACATAGGTACCAGATGGCTGAAGGGACCGGATTCACGGAGCTGCTTCACAAATCTCCAGACCCAGAGGAACCTGCTCCCCACCCAAGTCAGGTCAATGTCCTCACCTTCCACCCCAGGTGGATGTCCTCCCATTCCAAACAGCCTTACGCCAACGGCCCTACCTACCATGGGCATATGGCTACCAGAGAGGTTCACGCCACAGGCAGCATGCCGTATATCCCAGTCCAGGCAGCAAGTCATACGGACGACACCGTTGCCACCGGTTCCACTGTGCACCGATGGACAGCAAGATGGCCACCCATGCCGAATTGATGCCACCCACCCGCCAGTTTCCATCACCCCAGTGCACAGCGACAGCCACCATATTCACTACTCCTTCCTCCACCCCACAGCACGCCCAGGACCTCAAGTTACATTCTGCTCATCAGTTACTGGAGCTGACACCCCATGGCATGGAGAAGGACACTCTCCAGCATCACGGGGCTAGAGCAGCTGTCCCGACCACCTGTCCTCAACACACCGTCCCGTGTCCTCTCAGGGCTAGGAACTCCAGCACCAACACCACCACAGCACTGGCACCCTTTCAACTCCTGCGCTGGGCACACCTCAGCATAGGACAGAAGAGTGCAGAGAACTAGGTAGAACTGGCTACCTGTGGACTTTATCTTGGAACTTGACTTGGGTCATTTTTTTTTTTTACAGCTATGTGGTTCAATAAAGTTTATCTTGATTCATCACTTGCTTCATTTCTTTTTTGTGAGTAAAGTCTCTTGGTGGTTAACTTTTAGAATGGTTGAAGCCTTTGCATTGCTGGTGTGGGATTTGCGTTAAGAGGCAGTTAGGGTAGTCAGGGATACCATGTGGATGTGCAGGGTACCTTTTGATGGTAATAGCTGTGGGATAGATAAACCATTCCAGTGCAAGCATAGTGGGACTGTATGGTCTACCTCTCAGGTGCACACCTATGTGTCCCTTTTTTATACAAAACAATGTAAGCATTGATCCAACACTTTGAACACACCACAACACGAACTCTTTATTAAACGCCCTGTTTCATTGTATAGGCCCACCCATCGGAAGTGCGATGTGAATTGAGACAGGCTGAGGAAGCATCAATTAAGCATTCTACCCATCCTCTCTTTGGCCCCCCACATCCACCGCTTCCAGCTGGGCGCAGTCTGCACCAGTGTTTCCCTTCTGGGGGCTACTGTCTGTGGCCTTGCATACACTGAGTATCGAATTTCAAGTTTTGCCCTTCCCTCCATTCCCAGGCTCAGTCCCCTTGCCTTGTTGGACGGTTCCCCCACCCCCCACACGAGCCTGTTCTTGCAAGACTGAAACCGCCGTCAGAGAATGCGCATGAGAAATGGGCGGTGATGCAGCAAGCATATCCACGATCCTCCTACGGTCTCTGAGGGGCCCGAATGCTGCATGTTAGGTGAGAAGTACCTGAACCTGTGTCCAGGATGCCAAAGGCGTTCTCCACCACTCGCCTTGCCCTGGACAAGCCCCTCTCACCGCTTGAAGATCCCTCTTCACGGAGTGCAGGTAGTCTGGAGTTATAGGCTTCATGAGTAGTCTGATGGGAGAAGGCGCTCATCCCCCACGATGAAGTAGGGTTACATCTTGGCTGTCATTGGTGGCAGTGAGGTTCTGGATCTGGGAAGCCACGATGAGGTTGCCTTCAAGCCCCATTACCTTGAGGTGCTAAGGCGTTGTATACCGTCAGGGGGCATTCTGAAGATCGAGCCATAAGTATGAAATAAGTGAGAGCCGACTTGGTGGCGCTGTGCAGGCCAGTGCTTGCATCGTATCGGCTCATAGAGATGCGTGGGAATTCCACCTCTGATACACTGCTCTGAACTTTCTTAGCAGCCTTCTTCAAGTGGAGGGGCCACTCGGAGGGGCTCCTCCTTGTATTCTTACGATGTGGCCAGCACCTCTCTTCCTGCCACAATGTGATGGACACCCTCCAGCCATTCATGCATTCTTTGGTAGGTGTTCGGAGGCACCAGTGGCGCAGAGTGAGTGCCACCTTGAGCCCAGGTTCCAGAGCTGGGGCGGAAAGTGGTGTTCTGCTTAGGTGCAACCTGGGTGTCAGCCGCTGCCACAACTTCGGTCAACATGGGTGGAGGCATTTCCTCATGAAGTTCTGGAAAGCACCGAGTGTCTTCGTTCCTGAGCTCCACCAT
Organism: Laticauda laticaudata; assembly: GCA_004320025.1. Taxonomy (NCBI): domain Eukaryota; kingdom Metazoa; phylum Chordata; class Lepidosauria; order Squamata; family Elapidae; genus Laticauda; species Laticauda laticaudata. The sequence continues at coordinate 14,952 of BHFT01048756.1, forward strand.
CAGCTTATTGTCACAGATCCAGTACTGTGCTCTCCTTCTGCCGATGCCAATTTTCGGAGCCAGATGCTTCTTGGGCGCCCTCCTTTTCTTCCATAGAAGAGTACACAGAGCCGTGTAGATGGCTTCGTTACTGTGTGCAGAAAGGGATGGTGGCTGCCAAAAGGACTGTGGTAGGCGATCCAACGGTGGCACATGACTGATGCCTGATGGACAGGAGAGAAGAGTCTGAATGAATTGGCTTGGCGAGGAGTGTCTGCACAGTGGGTCTGCTGATTCTGAAAGTGAGATGCAGAACAGATTGCTCCCCCTTTTTTAGGCAGTCGCTTAGGTTATCCCCTTTGCATCCTCCATAGAGACATCCTCTAGGCTATCTTTAATATCCGAGATAGGATACCCCTCTGCGAACACGGTTTTTTGCCCAGTTTTAAACGCTTTGTTTCCGCGGTTGGCACCCTTGTCTGTATCCGTTCTGATCGTTCCGCGTCAGTTCCACTTACCCTGGCATCGCAGGCGGAGTGCCCGTTGGGCGAATGCGCAGCGAACAGCACTCGCGGATATAGTGGAATGCATAATGGATGCGTAACATGATGTAGTAAGCGGATGCGTTGCAAGATTGGGCATAACGGTACGAACTGGAATACATTTTCCCGCGCAAAAGTTTTACGAGCACGCGAAAAACTTTGGAGCGGTCATTGAAACATCAATAGATACAGTGATGCTAGGGCGATGAGAGAGGAAGGCCCAATGGAGTGAGCGCAGTGAGATTACATCGCGTTCCGTTTTCGAACGGATGGCAAGGTTTTTTGTCCGTTTTACATCCTCTTTGCATCCGTTGGTTCAGTGTGACATGGACTTTAACTACTACACCAAAGTGGTTCTCATTTTTTTTCACCAGGCAAAAGTAAATAAGGGATGCAATTGTTTCAACTCAAGTTTTCCCATCCTAACTGTGAGCTGTTTTGTTGCTAGGGAGGCCATTTGCTCAAAGTATTGATCTAAATATATGCCCTAGAAAATAAGGTCTAGGTAAGATGGTAACTGTGTCCCAGAATATAATGGAGATATAGTGACTTTTGAATACAAAAAGCATAATAAAGTCTTAATTCAATAAGCGAAGCCATGGTACAATCCTAAATGTTCACCATTTTGACAAACTTTTCATTAACCAGACCAGGAAGTGGTCCAATATTTCAACCGATAAACAGGTTCTTTTTTCAACTCGGCAGCAATGTCATTTTAGCACAGTAAGGTCAAAAAACATTCATTCAAGAAAAGACAAGAGCTGTAACAGAAAAGTATGGCCTCTGTTCTTCTTTGATGCTTGTCTGAAGAAAACAACTGAACTGTCTTTCAGTTTCTGACCCCATCAGTTTTTAGGCTGAGAAAAAGAATGCAAATTATAGGCAGACAGACATCACTGACAATCAACATATTTAGTGTAAATGATTCCTGAACAACATAAACATATTTAAGACCAGTTCTGAACAACATAAACATATTTAAGACCAGTTCTTTATTGTTCATTTGGAAAATAGGGCACCATTCCACTTCTGATGTACATGTCACTGTAAATGCTTCTTACTGGCCGCCACAAACTGCATTTAGTAATATGCATTGGTTAAAAATATTTATGCACTTTCTCTGTTTGTGTCCATGCATTTTGCATGCACATATTCTATATATATGTTGTCTAGTTTTATTTAATTTAATTGTGAAAATTGCTCTTGTACCTAATATAAAACTATATATTCATTGCCAGGATTTCTTCTGCAGTCAGCAAAAGCATTGCAGTTTAATTCTAGGCAAGCTGATTTCTTTCTTTTTTTCCTATTTTGCTGATATTCAAGCAAAATCACTTTGGCAAAAAATTGGAAAAATATACTTTCAGATCACCCCCTAAAACAGTGTTATGAATATGTATGAAGAAGTGTTGAATTGTTAGTTATTGAGTAAAAATACACAGCTATTTATATCAATACAGCTATGATAATTTATATAGGATGAAGAAATTGTTGCATGGTGGATAAGTGGCTGAGTGTATACCCATGAAGGTTTGCAGGTAGTCTTTAGTTCTTATCAGATAATTGCTTCCAAGTAAACTGTTTTCTGTATCTTATTTGAGCAGCTTCCCAAGGATACTTAACACTCTGTAGGACTGCAAACTGAATTGATACTGGGTGTTGCCACTTCAGACTTCTTCTTACAGTTAATGCTTGTGTGGATGAATTACAAATACATATTTAATTTACATTTCAGTTAAAAAACATTTATTGAGAATCAATTGACTACTACTAGAATGCTTTCAATTCATCTAGAATAAATGCTGGTTGTTATTGTGCAATTTCCAAAATGGCATAAACAATAACTGTAAAAATTAATATAACTGTGTTTATGTGAGTACTTAATTGACATGGATGATTTATAGAGGAATTAGCTCTCATTTTGCATTCTATTGAATGTCAATAATGCTTTAATGCAAGCATTATTTCATGAATTAATTCCAATCAGATGTTCTGTTGCTGTCTTACTAAATAACAATTAAATGAATAAAGAATCATTTTAGCCTTCAGATTTTATGAACACAGCTGAACATTCAAAAGTGTTCAAGCTCCATTGAAAGGAGTAATAGTGTAAGATAGAACACATTGCTATTCATTTAGTTTGTTATGAGAACAATCAAAATTATAAAACTGCAATATAAGACTTCACCCAAAGAATATGATCTGTGCTATGTGGGGCACATGGTCCCAAGATCTTTTTTTTTCCTTGAAAAACTTGGAATGCTCTATAATCATATGTGCTGAAAATAAACAATAGCTTCTCTTATTTTTGAGGTGAGAAACAGAGGTCATAGTTTTTTAAAAATCGAATAAAACTGCCATGTTTTCCACAAGCATGAACCATAACTGAACTCTCATATGATTTCCTCTACTTTGTGGCATTCACCATCCTTAAAAATGAGAAACTTCAGACCACCTCATCTTAGGTAAGATAACTGGTTCCCAAGTTACTTTTTTTAAATAATTCTGACCATATTTATATTTGCTTCCAATCAAGACTTTAAGATTTTCTAGTATTTTCTAGTATTACATGATTCCTATTACTCAATTACTTATTGTGGCCTGGACAATTGGAAATAATACAATGGAGGCAGAGGAGTTACCTTCTCACTTTCACTTCTTTTGAGCTGAATTTATCTCAAGTTGGCCAAGCTAACCCATTTTTATTTACTATCTGTGAGAATTTAATTGTAGGGTAGTGCCACAATGCTCCTAAACATTTGATAAATTGACCCTGTGCCAGAAGGCCTGAATAGATGAAATTCAGCTTTTGTTTCCCAAAAGAGCTCTCTGTGTAATGTAATTCCAAATATACAAAGACAGAGCTAATGAAAAAACAGACTGCACCTTTATTATTCTACTAAAGGTCATTAAGATGGGTTTACCCTCTAGATAATTTATTATTTGCTGGCCAAAGCCAGGTTATCAGAGCTTGGTAAGTAAAGCACAATAAACGTCCCCAATTAACTTGTTCTCCAAATTCTATTCAACTGAAGAGTTAAATAAATTAGGGGAGGGGAGGAGTAGAGGCAACCTACAGATTCAATTTGAGAAGTCCAGGTTTCTCCAACCATTTTCTTTACATGGATATATACTGAAACTCAAGAACTTATTCAAATATGTTATAAGAGACTAATTTAACTATGGTACACAATTTTGTAATTTTGTGCATACAATTTTTAATCTTCCTTTTTCCATTTACATTTCTATAGATTTGGTTTCATTGGCTTTTAGGAATTTATTATCCCAACCAGTGCTGGAGCTCAAATTTTATTTACTACTGGTTCTGTGGGCATGGTTTGGTGGGCATGGCAGGGCTTAGTGGACGTGGCTTGGTGAGCATGGCAGGGGAAGGATAATGTAAAATCTCCATTCCCAATTCCACTCCAGGAAGGAGTAACCTTCCCCCAGGAGTGGGGAGGGAATGGAGATTTTGCATGAATAAGAAAACATCAGATACCAAAATTTGGAAACCTTTTCATTTAGCTTCCTAACACCTTCTTTGGCACACATAACAGTATACAAATGTATACAGTATACTGTTGGCAGATGAAATACGTTTTTGTTTAAAAAGGTTTTTTTTGTTTTGTTCAGAATGTTTCTGGTTCTAACACTTCATAGGTCTCCTTGCATGCATTGACTATTTGATATTCGCATCATTGTCTTGACAGATTCCCAGAAGTTACAGTAAACATAGACAATGAAGAAAACTAGCTTTGTAATATAAGTCTGGATCAGAGCCTTAGAGGATCCCAGGTTACTGGATTGGTTCTGGTGTTGAGGATATGGTATAATTACTTATTTATTCTCCTTACTTCTGAGAAGTTTATAAAAAAGCGAGAAGTATCTGACACGAAAAAAAAGATGCCATTACACAAAAAGACATTGAGGTCATGCCAGCTTGCTCGTTTTCCTATTATAGCATTATGTGCTGGCCTTACACAAAAATAGGGCTTATATGCATTAAAACTCTACCAGAATTTTATAAGAAGGAAATTATTCAAAATGCAGGTGGTAAATTTATCTATCACCTCAATGATTTATTTTAATGCACTTGTTTAAAGTCGGCTTTTGTTGTTTCTCATAGTTTGCTGAAAAGAAAGCTGTTTTAATAAATACATTTTTCTATTGCCAAGAATCAAAAACCTCTTTACATTTGGATGCGATCAGAATTAATGTATAGTAGTTTAAAAGTCTCCATTAACTGGGGCTGCTGATTATTTGTAACACCATCCACTTTTCTTCATTTAGCACTTTTAATCACTTATTCCATGGAAAGTAGCTTTGAGGATTTTCTATTCCCTCTTTCACTCACCACCATTCTTGGGTCAAACCAAACCATTTCTGTGAAATTCAATTAGAATATCATGACAGTTCTCCAAAAACTTCATCACTTTAAACATGAATGGTAAAATCTTGAAAGGAATACTCAGTAACTGCCAGACAAGGTTTGTTAACACTTTTGTCAGAAGAAATGTTTGTTTTAGACAGATCAATCAAATCTATTTGAAACGATGTCCTTGAAGATCTTAATGGTTTAGGTCAAACATTCATATTATACAGAGAACAAAAAGATGAATGTTGTATTTTAGTATTTCAGTTTTTAAAAGTACAGCACCGAAAAAGCAAAATAATTTATTATAAGTAGTGCTTCCCTCCTTAAACCTGAGGTAAATATAGGACATTCAATTTTCATATTATTTGTATTTTCACCTTGTTTCAAGGTACCTAAGCTCTGTAATGGGACAGTCTGCCATCTTTGAAATACTCTTTTTATACATAAAAAACCTTAACCTGAGGGCATAACCAATTCTTGCTGTAAATTATCTGCAAGAAAAGACAGTTGTGCTGATAACATCTGTGAAATCTTTAATCAGAATAAGAGTAGGGCTCTATAAATAAACACTCAGACCCCCTCTCTCTTTCAGCTTGTCTTGAGAGACTTTTTATCTTAAATCCAAATACCAGACCATTTTGGGCTTATATAGTGGCAATGTTTTCATAATGTGCAACTACTCTAGGAGGAAATGGTTATTGGCACAATACATCTGATGAATTATTTTTCCTTTGTACTTCCCCAGTTCCTGATTTGTAAATAAGTCATTTTGCCTATGCTGAAAAAAAGAAAGAAGAATGAGGAGGCATCCTTTTGAAGAACTAATTGCATTTCAGCTGTTTTCTAACTGCATGAAGTAGGTATGGAGATCTTGCATGAGGGTCCTCAAATAACACACAGGACAAGATAAAGCCAATCCATCTGTTTATTATTGCAGCAAGAAGTATGTATTTATGGGAGCACGCTAACTGTTGTTCACGTTAGCCTTTTATAATATTCAAAGAAAGAAGGAAAATGATTGATCAAAACTTGATATATAAGTTTGACACTTGGTCTGAAAAAGAAGAAAGAGAAGAGAAAAACCAATGCGGTTTAATTCTTCAATTTTTTTGTTCACATTTCTTAAAATACAAATATATCTAGAGTTTATTATGAATAGATGAAAATAATTCTAAGCTTCCCATCAAACAAATGCTAGAAAACCATAGTTTCACCATGGCTTTTGGTTACTTTATCCTTTTAAACAACAATTTTAATTTAACAGGGTCAATCAGTTGTACTGACCACTTTGATTCCTTTTTCTCCTCTTCTGGAGGGGGTGGAATGAATCTCCTCACTTTGGAGTGGTGGACCCACTTCTTCATCCCATCCATTTTCAGGGAGGAAAAGGTAATTGCATTCACTTTGAAAGGACCATTCCATCTTTGCTGAGAGGAGTCATCTGACCACCATTTCAGAACAACCAAATCTCCGATCTTATAAGGGTGCAGTGGGAAGTCAATCTCAGCTTCTTCTGGGTCGCTGTACTATAGGTAGATAGAAAGGCAAGTTAGGGCAGCAGATGGTGGTAGTAAATCTATTTTAAACTTCCCAAGCTTGTTGAGCATTCTGGCTACAAGAAACCTAAAGTCCTGGGGTTGACCTACTATAGAGAATTTAAAGGGATAGTCTCTTTTTTGGAGTAGTGATGGTGCTGTCTTATTAAGATAATGGGGTCATCCTGCAGCCAAGGCAATTGGGCTTTTTTACTTTAACTGGGTTCCTTTCCTAGAGACCATTTGCCCATTTAATTCTCTATTAAGATTGATAGATAGCATAAAGCTTTGGACAGGTTTTCTTATTGAAAAAATAGGAAATTAACCTATTTTAATAAGCCTATACTTCTTAAATGTATCAACTATTGGTTGCATGCCTTTTCTATTTTTGTGAGATATTGATGGAGTTAAGGAATTGAGATATCATTATTTAATGGACTAATATTGGCTCAACAAATTTTGCCCTATCAAGTTATCTGGTGGCCCATACCCAGCGTATTATTGCATCTCCAGTTTCCCTTATTATTATTTCTTCATTGCCAGATTAAATTTTAATCTGGGTAGTTTATATACATATTTGGTATTAATACTATACAGAGTCATCCTATAGTGGAAATGAGTGCAACAAAAAATTAATACATTAGTACAAAATAAAGGGATAATTGTTCTCCATGCCTCTTGTTTAGGAATTTTTATGGTTTTGATCCCTGTCAAAATCAATGGTTGCCTATAGTTTATTAAGTAAACTGTACCAAGTAAAAGAAGTAGGAAATTGACAAATAGAAATATTTATGGATCAATTTTTCTTGCCTATTTTGCATTCTACAGAGCCTAAAAAGAGGCCTTGTTTTTTTTTTAATCAAAAGTTTTAGTTACTGATACTGTCTCAGCATCTGGGGCAAAGGTGATATTCAGCAGGTTCCGACCAGCTTTGGAGAACCAGTAGCAGAAATTTTGAGTAGTTCGGAGAATCAGCAAATACTACCTCTGACTGGAGATTTTGCACACTCACCAAGCAATGCCCACAGAACCTGTAGTAAAAAAATTGAATCCTACCACTGAGCTGGGACATTATTTTCCTTTTAACTATTGAATGATATGCCCCAATATCTACCAAAAAAGAGGTTTCTTTTTATCCCTATCCTCTGGGGGCTCCAGGAACCAAAGGATTATTAACTTTTGACCCTAAAGCCCATCAGTCATCTTATTTTCTCAAATTTAAAGTTTGTCCCTGAATTTTGTTAAAAAAAACCTCTCTTCCAATGACCAAACCCCTTGCAATAGATACATTGATTCTGATATAATCCTAGCCTCTAGTTTACTCTTAATTTCCTCTTTTGACCTACAGTTCTCTTAACTGCCTCTTAAAATCCTCTTTAAAGCTTCCTCGCATCATCTCTTACAACCTACTCTAATTTGTTGTAAGACTTGAACAAGGAATATAGCCGTCTCTTTTCTCTCCATTTGGTCCTTTCCTAAATTTTATCTCTGTTAGTATACATTTGGTAAACTATATCTACTAATTCTGAGATTGGTTTTCCTCTCACTCTTTCCACTTTTTGTAACCTCCTATATAAAGGAGAATTTTTGCAGCTCAGGCCAGAAATGAATTGTCCTTGGTACTTTCAGAGTTTTGTTGTTTTCTTGTAGAAATTTCATTACCCAAATTAGTTAACATCATCAGTGCTTGATGATGTTATCTAGTTTGGGTAATGAGATGTCTGCAAGAAAATAACTAAGCACCAAGGATCCCTCATTTCTCCTTATGTCTTCTGTACTTTAGCTTAGAAGGGAGGGGGATGTTGTTTCAAAGGAAAAAGGCAAAAGCTAGGGATTTCTGACCAGTTCCTCAAATTATAGTGATGAGAAGGCTGTATTTTGGGGCAAACCTTTTCCTCAGTCTGTGTGGATGGGGACCCTGCCAAATGATGCTTTTCATGACTAGTGTCTTGTGGATGGACTGTTGGAAGAGTGGGGTATAAAAGGCCCATGTGCAGAGGTGATGCAGTGTCCTCTCATCTCTATTCTGGAATTACTTTCCTTTTTCCAAATTCACTCTTACACTCATTCTCATCTGCCTACATATGTTCCTTCTATTTCTCAGTTCTTCTACAATACAACACTGTAAAATTATAGACTCTCTTCACATAACCACCTTCTCCCATCCTCTAATGGATAGATAAGCCAATCATTGTGGAAATGTGAGATTAATTTTGACTTAGTTAATGGACCTTCTCCATCCAATTGGGCAAAATGTTTTAACACACACTCTGCCCACCTTGTTTTTTTTATTTTAACCTCTACTCCTTTTGCCAGAACCTCTACTCCTACTGCCACTCTGTTTTTTTCTGGCATCCCTGATTTTTCGGGGTCACTGGTTTTATTTGGCTTCCCTAAATATTAGAAGAGCAAGCTCCTTTCTTTGGAGAATTTATTGGGATTAACCTTAACAATTCATAATAATCCACCAATGGTGGAAAATAAAATCCATGACTCAGCCAAAGGCATTGATTATTAACTATTACAATAATAGGGAAGGCTTCACTTTGAACAACTAGTCCTCAAGAACCAAGACCATATGATGGAAAGCTACATTAGTTACCTTTCTCTCGGTTCTCCAGTCATCTATTATAGGTCTTTACACACTGATGGCTTCTCAGCTACTTTATCATTTCTCATCTTTGCTATTTCTCTTCCTGAAACCACCTTATTCCACCCCATCTATCTGTTACACATAGGTTGTTTATTTCAGCCTTACCATTTTTGTTTTTCATCCTTTTCCTGCTGAATTGACTCTAAGAATTTAAGTGTGTGTGACAATATCATATTTAGGCAAAATTATTTTGTTAAGGTAACAAAAATGTATGTATGAAGCATATCTGGAATTGCAGTCATCCCTAAAACTTCATTGTGCATGCAGTCCCATCTTTAACTTCCAGGGATTGTTCATTTTTTATTCCTGTAGTAGCTTAAATGCTAAATGTTATTTCCTCAGTGAATGCTAGTTTCCTCTTCACTGCTATTTCTCAGTGGCATACGTTTACTCTATTGTTACTCAATGAACTCCAACTCCTTTCTCTAAAGCTAGTATGGCCACCATCCAAGTTAATATTGACTCTGGGAGATGTCATTCTAAATACTATTTAGTTAAGAGATCTTGCTGACAATTATGGGTTGCAACGTTTGACATGTCTTGGCTGCCCTCTAGTGATCATCCATATGTATGTACCCAACATTTGCAATCATTGAAGAAATGTTTTCAAAAGAGGGTCTTGCTGTAAGGATTAGGGTGAAAGCTACAAATGAGGAGATCTTTTTAAAAAGGAGCAGTAGCTGCTGAAAAGGAGGATATCCTATCTCATAGTTTACAGAGATAAAAGAGCACACTTTGCACTTTAAGTTATAGGGAGTCTCACCTTATAAGTACAACTGAGCCTAAAATTTCTGTTGCTGTTAAGTGAGTTTTGCCTCATTTTACAACTTTTCTTGACACAATTGTTAAGTGAATCACTATAATTGTTAAATTAGTAACATGGCTGTTAAGTGAATCTGGTTCCCCATTTACTTTGCTTGTGTGCTGATAATTGTGTGTGCGATTGTGTATGCGTGCTTGCGTGCCAGCACCCTGAAGGCAATACATACAGGGGCCTCCCCGCCCATGCACATGCACATGCAACCCACCCCTGCACACCATGCATCTCTGCACATATGTGTGTATATCCTGTGCATGTGGGGCATATCCCCAACAACCAGCTGGTGAGCAGGCAGCACACATGCATGTGCAGTGGGGGTCTTCTGGGTGACCTCTCATGTGCTGGCAGAAGTGGCTCTGCATGCCACTTCTGGCACATGTGCCATAGGTTTGCCATCACAGGGCTGGTCAGTTTCAGACCTTTGAACTTTTGACCATTGGCCAGCAACAAAAGTAATTTTGCATCTCCAGGTTGCGTGCTTTATTCCTTAGTGGGTCAACAGATCAGCTGCACAGAGACCAATCAGGGAAAAACATGCACAACAACTAAAGCATCAGAATTTTCCACTTGCTTTCTGTTGTTTTGTCAATCCAAATTTATTAAAGGTAAAGCTTGTGCCCTATAAAAGTGATATTGCCCAAACACTCCTAGCAATGGAAAAAAATGCCCCATTAAAGAAAGAAGATTTCAGTAAAACATATATGTAATTTTGTTGTTGTTGTTGTTGGAAAAGGACTATTTCTAATAGTTGCTTTTGCTAATCAAATACCCACGATCTTGTTTGCTTCGCAGGACAACATCCCAGATAAATGGAGCAGAACAAAATCTACTGCACACAATACTCATGTAAAACTCCAAAAGAAGGGTTAGGATACTGACAATCAGCTTTTTGACATTTTAATCTGCCAAATGTGTCGTAAAACTTCTGCTTTGCATCCAGCTTCCCAGGATCCATATGCTCTGCTGGTTATTGTTCATTTCTCTACAATACTTGCAGAGTTTGTGAATTTAACACAAAATAATTGTAATAGCCTATGGGCCCTTCTTCCACTTTGCCTATCTAGTAAAACAGTGAAGATCAGTGTTGGCTATTACAGAAATGTCTTCCTACCAAGAGAGTGTGTTTGATTTGCACTCTAAATCTTCCTGATCCGTTTTATCATCTCTCTAGTGACCTAGAGGTGAAATAGATAAGATCAGTAACATTTAACCTTTATCAGGCCATCTGGAGATATTTCTAATTCTCTGTCTTTCTCAGGGCAACATTACCTATTTACTAGTCATTTCTTTTGCAAGAAGGGATCTCAGGGACTGTATTTCTGAGGTGGCAAGCAAAATCAAAATTCAGCATATTTTTTTTCCTGAGTGAATCGACAATTTTTAGAATGGAGGGCCAAGAGATCCATGGAATTTTTTTAAAAAATATATAGATCTCAACTTACAACCTGTTTGTTTAATGACCCTTCAACACTTGAAAAAGTGACTTATGACAGTGTTTCACAATTATGACCATTGTAGCATCCCTGTGGTTATGTGAGCAAAATTCTGGCCCTTGGCAACTGACATGCATTTATGATAATTGTCATGTGATTACCTTTTAACTTGATGAGAAAAGTTAACGGGAAACTAGATTCATTTAATAAATAGCCTAGTTACCAAATTAACAACTGCAATGATTCACTTAACTACTCTGACAAAGAAGATTGCAAAATGGGGCAAAATTCATTAAACAGCTATCATGCTTAGCAACAGAAATTTTGGACTCAGTTGTGGTTATAAGTTGAGGACTATCTAAAGTATGGCTGTCAAACTCCCAGATCGCGGGCTGGATGCATCATGTACTGGTCATGACCATGCCTAGTTTAGTGAAGGGGAAAAGAGACCCGACACATCACGTGATGTAACTGTGACAATGTGAGTTTGACACCCATGATTTAGAGTATAAATTAACACAGCATAGGCTGCCATCGATAACCATTTTGTGTCCAGGACTACATATTTTCTTTAATCACCAAAATTAGAGAAAATTTATTTCAATGAAGAAAGAACAGTGGAAGCAGCCTTAATTTCATTCTATTTTGTTATTCTGGTGTTTTTTTTTGCAATGTTTTATTAAAATTTGGTACAGACAGACAGTTTGGTGTAGTGGTTAAGGCACTAAGTTAGAAAGCAGGAGATTATGAGTTCAATTCCAGCCTTAGCCATGAAAGCCAGCTCCGTGACCTTGAGCCACTTATTGTCTCACATCCCAATCTCCCTCATAGGATTTTTGTATGGGGAAAGTAAGAGAAGGAAGGAGTATTAGGTATGTTTGCCCCCTTGAGCGATTTGTAAAAAGAAGAAAGACAGGATAAATAAAATAATAAATACAAAGATAAAAACTAATACAAATTTTCTCATTGTCTTATTTTTTCTATTTATACTTTTAGGGATCTGTTGCAGGTTTTAAAGACTTTTTTATATTTTTATGGAGAACCACACTAAAGATATTTAATTTTTTGAATTCCCATGACATGAATTTGTTAATTGAAAGAAGATTCAGAAAAAAACATAGGCCATGAGCTCAGGGACATTCCCAGAAGGAATTTTTTTAAAAAATCAAAATCTCTTTTTATTTATATCAGTGAATATAATCTTCAATCTCACAACTATAGCTAATATCTTACTTTTTTTGAGTCCCTTGGGCATGTGGTTATATGTTTAGGTTGCATCTTCACTGCAGAACAATTTTTCCTTACTGATTGCACTCTAAAAGCAAGTTGCATTGTAACTTGTCTGTAGAAGTCAGCTTGCAGATTAATTATCATAAACTGTGGTCTACTATAACTTGAGGGCACAAGATCGATGTATTCTGAGGTAGATGTGGCTTTAATCATCTTCCTCTATCTTACCGGTATTTTTTTAAAAAAAAGTCATAGGAATGAGTAATCTTCCCTAAATACCTACCTTCCAAGACCAATAAGGCTTATAATTATTGTTTTTTAAACTAGTTGCTGTTTAAAATAAATTCAGGGTGAAAAATAAGGAAAGTAAGGAGTTGATGTTATTTAAAGTAGACATTCTAAATTTCCAATATGAATTCTTCTTCTTCTATATTAATTTTACTCACATTTTTATTGGTCACACTTGCATGCCCTTTTATAATGTTACCTTAAATTTGGCCTCTGCCTCTGAATGTGTAATACTGCAGTTTGTTTGTGAAGTGTGTACAGTTTTAATGTTTATATGGTGTTGCTTATTTTTATATCTTAGAGTCACAGTCAAGTTCTGCCAATTTTTCTGGTTTTACTGTACCTACCTGAGAAGCCATAGTGAGAAGATGTCCAATCTGTCCTTACACAAAGGATTCTTTAACCTTTCCTATTCAGGGCCACACCTGTAATTTTAAAAAAGTAAAAGTTTTACTATATTTGATACATATTCTACATATAAGTACAATAAAATAATAGCAGTAATAAGAAACAACCACCAGTATAATTTTGCAATATAGGTCAACTCTTTCCTCAGTCCTCTATAAAATATGGGTGTGTGACAAGGACCAAGGGTCTCATTATGCCCTTTGCTTGGTCCTAAAGACACACAAACTCAAGGCCTAATTTGCATCCATCCCTGTGTGCAGCCCCATTAGGCAGCAGGAGCTTGGCAGCTTTCTGAGGATATGAACAGCTGCCAGTCATGTGTTGTTTAATGAGGCTGCTTATGAAGATAAATCAGGTTTTGGAGAGCCACATTAGGCAGAATAAGCCAATACATTACTGCAGCCTGCAGCCTGTTGTGCCTTTGTGTTACATCTAGTCATGAGAGGTTCTTTTGTGTGCCTGCACCTAGTGCCATTGAACAAATGTCACACCAGTAACAATATAATAACACCTTTTCTGGGTAGCCAACGTGGTAAAAACAGGGAGTTGAAGGAGTGGAAGCTTCTCCTCCTGATCAGAAGGGAAATAGCCTGATATGTGAATCCAAGAACCACAATAATCAGTGCAGAAAGGGAAAAAGGAAAGATTCACCAGGAATACCTTCCAGTTCCAGACATGGGCAGAGAGCATACGTATAAGTAATCTGGAAGAAAAAAATTTAAGCATCCTCTGGGAGGAAGGATAATTTGTAAACTAAAAGGGCCTTGCAGGAACTCCACAGGGGGATTCTGCTCTGTTTATGAAACTCTGGTTGGAACCAAGGGTAGTTTAATATATGGAGCAATGGAAAAAGTGGTCATACTGTCCCAGGGAAAGGGACAAGTATACTGGACCTCTTTCATGAGAAAAAGAATGGTTATAATAGGGGAATCTAAGCATAGTCTAAGTACAAATTGAGAGGGGTTTTTTTAAAAAATAAAAACTACACCCATTACTTCTTTCCTTGTTCTGCTGACCCTGTCTCCTATTTCTGAACGCATAAGGATGACATGATTCCAATCTTCTGTTCTCCAAGGAGGGAGTCTGAGGAAAGTGGAGTGAGTGTCTGAAACCTATAATTATGCTGGCACTTCCATCTGTATAACCATCATTAATTAGAAAAGGAGCTGTATTCAGCTCTGATACAACAGATCAGGTATCTGAAAAGGGAGTGTATGATCATGGAGGATGACAGTTTCAGAAGTTCCCATTTTGTAAGAAAATCAGTTAGACTGCAGACAATGAACTCTCCTCTCCCTCCCTCCCCCCCCCAAAAAAAACCCTACCATGAAGTGCTAGAAATAGCAGACAACACCACAGAAATAGCTGGACTATTTGTTCCCTTTCAAAATTGTACTATAAGCTTAGTTATATAAAACTTGCTTGCTTGCTTACTTACTTCTTATAGAAAAAATATTCCTGGTTCCAAAAACATCGTAATTCAACTTGGAATGAGTAAGAAACAAGTTATTTTTCTATAAAGAAATTGGCAGAGATTTTTGGATAATTACAGTAAATAAAATTATTCAGACTGGACAATTTTTAATTTGTGGAAAATGGAGGCTTTTTAAAAAATGTGTGAAAAGAAATAGCACAAAATTGGGGTACTGCATTGTCAGAGACAAATTTCAGATGAAATTTCTTCCAGCAATTCAGCAGCTAATTCTAATATCTCAAGACAGTTTGGCTAAGGAGTAAAATTTATCTTATTAAGAGTACTCAAGGCTCTGACGAAACTCATGATGCATTTTACACCATACATTGAAAAAAAATAGAAGCATATGCAGCTCAGTGTAAAAGAAAACTGAAAATGAAATTTTTTTGCGATCACATATGTAAGTAATAGAACATCATTTATTTTGTTCATCTGTCTCTGTGTTGACTGAATTTCATATAAGCTCTTTTTTCTTGTCCAACTGAGAAATAGGGAGGATAAATTTGTGTCTGTTCAAGGCTGAGATAGATTCCATGCAAAAACAAAAAACAGGGAGCTATTTCAGTTATATTATCAACTAGTGAGTTTTATTTGTGTTTGTATACATTTATATTTATATGAATGTATATAAAACAAAATGTCAGGGGAAAAACCTGTTGAGTTATGCAGGTTTGAAAGAATGAAAATTGTGTTTGTCCCCTTAAAAAGATTTTGTGTGTGTGTGTGTGTGTGTGTGTGTGTGTGGTGAAGGTGGGTGCTGACCACACCCCTCCGCCACCATCTATTCTGGTGTGTGTTTTTTGTGTGAATCTTATGAGAATTTAACAAATCTGAGAAGTTTCTACTACTTTTCTATTATTTATTGCTTGAAGTGTATTTTCTTTTTATTTACTGTTGCTTTTCCTAGGCTTTAAAGCCCTTATTCAGATTTTTAAAGATCTGTTATTACCATGTCTGACTTTTGTTTGATACATTAATTGAAGGTCACAAAGGGGTCAGTGGGAAGTAGTAAGACAATACAAAGCCTCCATAGAAAAACCAACTGGAGCTGACCCCCCTCCCTTTCTTTTTTAGATTTTTTTTAATGCTTTCACAAAAACATCAAATTTAATATTTCCATTTGCACCAAAATGTCATGGAATATCTCTACATATGCAGAGTGCAAAATTAGAATCCAGGCATAGATTTGTTTAGACTATGTTAAAAAAAACTTATTTTCTGTGGCACTGAGTGCTCGATAGCAACACCATATATCTAGAAGAGAAAACATTATGTTATAGGTGTCTCTGCTTCTGGTATCAATAGGAGAGATCCACGAAAGTGCTGCTGGAACAAAAAGGTCAGAGAGAAAAAGTTCAAAGCATTTTTAAAGAAAATTTCTCATTGATTGCAAAGATATAGAAGGATGAGGGATTCACAAAATAATGTCTGTTTTCCCCTTTTAAGCCCTGGTTGTAATGGAAAAAAATAACTTTGATTATTTATAGCAGAAAGACTTGTATGGTGGGGGAGACTCCATGTAAATAAGAACTGAAAGCATATACTTTTAACATGATACACCAAAAATTAACCATTGCAGCCATTATTAGGTTTTTAAGAACAAGGATTGAGGTCCTATTTACTTACAACTCTTGACTTAAAAGTTTTGGAATGGGTTGGCTGAATCTTTTTTTTGTTGTTGTTACGGTGGTTGTTCCTAAAACCCAAAAGAAGACTTACCGTAAATGGTGACTCAGTATGTTGATTCCTTGTTGTGAGCTGATAACTCCTGAGCATGTACAAAGTACAGAGTATGCTAAATTTCCTTATTGGCACAATCTGCATACTGAGTATTATGGAAACACTTAGATTACCCAACAGATTATTATTTACCTGTTTTCAACTTTTTTCCCAGCATAAAGTGTTGCTACTTAAATAAAAAGACTATTTTGCAGGATAGCTGCTACCTTCACCTAATGCCAGTTGCAGGGTTTGGACTGGTTGTCAAGTCCTTATCTAAAGCTACCCAAGGAAGAACTTTTTTGGCAATTAACACAAAAGCTCATAAAGGGAGGTAAAGATAGAAGCTGCTTTGGGGTGTGTGTGTGTGTGTGTGTGGTTTTGGGTTGTTGTTGTTTTTGGAAGAGAGCAAATATTTTCACAGAGATAGATTTGGCAAATGCTGTTTTCTTTCTCCAACTAAAGAATTTTTTTTACAATTTATTAGTTTTTATTTTATTCTAGGGGGCCTTGTACTTGCATGCCCACAAGGATTTGTTTTAAGCCCAATCTTGTTTTCAACTACTCTTAAAAAAACATTTTTTATCTTTGGCTACTTTTTTTATAATAGCAGGGGGAAAAAGCTAATGGAGGATTTTTTTAAAAAAACCACCAGTTTTAAAGAGGATTTTAAATTTTACTGTAATGACACTCACGGGGGGAGAGGGGGCATGTAAGGCAGAAGATAAGATATGTGGTTCCCCCATTAACTGATGCCAAATAGATATGATGAAGATCATAAAGAAACATATGCATTAGCCCAGAAGCAAATTTAAGCAAAATTGGGCAAGGAAAAAATTATAGAGACCCAGACAATGGCTGGCAATTGTACGATTTGTTTAGCCCACTTAAAGAAGAAGATTAAGACCACATGCCTCCTGACTGTTTAGTGTGGGGGGGTACCCTTTCCAGATGATACAAATTGATTTTGCTGACATGCCCCCATATTTCCCATAGCATTTCTGGCTATCAAAACTCACCTTTAGATGAGCTAAAATCTTGTCTCTCTGTGAATTTGTAGATGAGGAAACCAATGCTTTAGGATTTGAATTAATTCCTCTCCCAGAAGGTGTTCAACCTGACTCATAGTAAAATTATTTACATACTATCCGTTATCCGACCTCTGCCAAAAACCCAAGGTCTGCTACATTGTAACTAGAATGGGCTGCATCAGACTAAATCGTATGAGTTGCAAGCAGGAGATGGAGTCCTATTGCAAAGAGCATTGGAGAATAGGCTCTGAGGAAAGGCATGGTAGTGCAAAACGTGACTTGCTGGGTTCATCTAACTTATCTGAGGTGTACTCCAGCTCCAGAAATCTCAGAAGCAAGCCCTATTAAAGGCATTGTTCCAGGTTCCCAGAAAACAAACAGAAGAAAAAAGGTGAAATTCTGACTACAAAATCCTGAAGAACTCCAAAGATAAGTTTTAATGAACTTTGAGGCATTAGTTCTCACAGAAGTTTAACTTTGATATTTAGGCTCCTGAAATTATTATTATTTAGCTTGTTTTATTGTACCATTATTGCTTTATTGTTCTGCTATTCTTTTTTTTCTGAGCAACTGCTCGCTAAAAATTATGTCTCTGTTAGTAAATGTGATCTATTTATAATTGCTGGGGAGTACGATGCAACAAACCCTGAGCTGGCTGCTTACCAATAACTTTTATTTAACATTGGTTCGTTCCTAATTCATTATGTCTGAAACATCCTTCTGTATAACCAGGAGAACAAATTGGGGTTTTCTGTTCAGAAGTTCTGTAAAAATTATCTCCATTCAGCCTCAGTCACTAATACTTATCTTGAATATTGAGCCTACACCCACCAAGTTTTATTCTGAGTGGAAACAAAGGCAATTTTGTCAGCTTTGTGCAAGTGTTTAGCTGTTATGATAAAAAGATATGTCTTTTTGACCTATAATTGAAAATGACTTCAATAGAATCTAGCTGTGCA
This sequence comes from Laticauda laticaudata, assembly GCA_004320025.1. Taxonomy (NCBI): domain Eukaryota; kingdom Metazoa; phylum Chordata; class Lepidosauria; order Squamata; family Elapidae; genus Laticauda; species Laticauda laticaudata. The sequence goes on from BHFT01048756.1 coordinate 33,398, forward strand.
CAAACTCACCTGTAAAGTAATAGTATTTTGGTGTGGAAATTGGGCATTTGGGCATTTAACCTCATTTCATGCAGTACTAGTTGCCCATAATTAAATAAAAATTGAAATGCCATAGCTCTCATAAATGAGAAATAGAAATTGCAATAGCAGTCTTGCAAATAAACTGGCCATTGACTTTGTGTTATTTCAAATGCCCCATGGCTGTTAAGAATTTCCAAATAAATAAAAATTATCTGCAAGTATAAGCCACTATGTAAGAGGTCTGGTGGTGCTATGTAGAACTGGCTTACCTTGTAGCTAGTTGGCTGGCTGGCTGCAAAATATGGTTCTGGATTGTCCACTGGCTGGTGGAGATCTTGTCAGGAGTTGTTTCCAGAAGAGAATGAGGCTAGATTCTGTTGTTTCAGACACATATCTCCCCCTCCTAGAGGTCAGGGGTGGAGAGAAGAGAACTATGACGAAAACAAGTTTTGGAGGAGGAATGTGTAGACTAATCGAGAAAACCTTGAAGTCCTCAACCTACAGTATGTTTTGAGTTCTTAATACAGTTTATCAAAATTGTTATGGCAGTGTAACTGATAATGATGTGCTTTTTTTTAATTAAGGCTCTTTCCTGAGAATAATAATTGTAAAAGGACGGGAAAATAACTAAAAATTTGCTACTCATGAATGTCTATACTAACTTCATCTATTACCTTTGCATATATATGACTATCAATTTTTTCTATCTTTACTAAAATGCAACAGGACCGTTTCCTTTTAGCAAGGGTCTTTCCATTATTTTTCTGGAATAAATTCTTCCAGTGTGCATTGAATAAATCATTACTGCAGTGAGCCTTGATTAACTGGTTTTGGGGGCCTGCATTTGATTCCACACCAGTCCAGCATTATGATTTTTCAATGACCAACTATGAACAAAGAGCAATAGCAACCATAGGTTCCTGATGCTTACAGTTGTTGATACAGTCACCACAATAACCCATTCATTCTTCATTCAGTAACATCGCTTTTCACTCTCCATGATGCTTGGACCAAAGTTTGTTCTCATGCAAACAAGAGATCTCTTTGAAAATATTTACTGCATAAAAAGCCATAACTGACCATACTGTCTTTTACTAGGTACCCTATAGGCTTATTGGAGGGGATGCTTGGCATATCTCCCATTTGCAGCATTTCTGGGGAGGGGGCAGGGTATGATGGTTGCAGTGTCCTGGAGTCATATGATCAGCATTTGCAAATTTTGGACAAGCAAAGTCAATGGGGAACCCAGAATTCACTTAACTACCATTCTACTAACTCAACAACTGCAATCATTCACTGAACAACTGTGGCAATAAAGGTCCTAAAATGGGACAAAACTCACTTGATGAATATCTCACCTAACAACATAGATTTCAATTGAGGTTATAAGTACCTGTACATATTTGTGTACTTATTCTATTCTATTTTTATTTATTTTAATTGGTTTGTCAATTGCTTACAAGATAATAGGTATAAGTAAAAACATAATTATGAATACATGGATACATGTATTGGATACATATAAGAAAAATAAAAGAAACAATAGCACAGGGATGGTAGGCATGTTGGTGTGCTTATGCACGCCCCCAACAGACCTCTGAGGAAAGGGATGAGGTCAATAATAGAAAGTCTAAAGTTAAAATTTTTGGGGTTTGGGGAAGAGACCACAGAGTCAGGTAGAGTATTCCAGGCATTGACCACTCTGTTGCTGAAGTTGACAGGTAAGACATTGCAATGTATGATTTTATATACTATACTTAGATCGTACCGAAGGTGGCGTAGTTCTAGGTTTTCTAGGTCTACAATTTCAAGTCTGGTGGCATAAGGTATTCTGCAACAAGTAGAGGAGTGTAGAACTCTTATTGTGAAATATTTCTGGACTTTGTCAACTGGACTTTGTCAATATCAGATACATAATGTGGGTTCCAGACTGATGAGCTGTATTCGAGTATTGGTCTAGCAAATGTTTTGTATGTTCTATTTAGTAGTGTAATATTACCGGAGAAAAAGCTACACAGGATTAGGTTAANAGGATTAGGTTAACAACTCTTAATGCCTTTTTGGCTATGTAGTTACAGTGGGTTCTAGCACTTAGATCATTAGAGATCAGTACTCCAAGATCCTTGACAGAGTTTGGATCATCAGCAAGGTCTTGACTATTCAGCCTGTATTTTATTTTCTGCTTAAGAAATATGTAAGAAATAGGCTGGCAACAGGCTGGTTTTGGCTGGCAAAGTGCTGCAGAAGGCTGTCCAGGCCAAAAACAGGGCATGGGGGGATGCGTGCGGCCATCCCATGTCCCATTTTGCCCAGCAAAGTTCTTCTGGAGGCATCCGTCCCACCTTCCCCTCTCTCACTCCCCTTTCCCTGGCATACAGAGGAGAACTACAATGGTGATCTAGTCCTTGAAGAAATCTACTTTGAAACCCCTGCCCTATATAATTTCAGACAAATGGTTGTCCAGTCTCTTTTTGAAAGCCTCCAGTGATGGAGCACCCACAACTTCTGAAGGCAAATTGTTCCATTGGTTGATTGCTCTCAATGTTAAGAATTTTCTCCTTAGTTCTAGATTGTTTCTCTTCTTGGTTAATTTCCAACCTTGTTAGCCATTTCTAAGTCTTTCAATTTGTTTTTAATCCTTAAACCACGCTTCAGGCAAACTCTCCTTCAGAGAGAGAATGGACATCCAAATAGAGGGGTGGAGTCTATGAAGCAGTACTCAGAGCCACACCCGCAACCTATTTTCCATTTTAACACATAAAGAGATTCTTTTGATGGTGCCTTTAAGTTAGCGCTGATTTCTGGCAACTGCACACATGAAATTTAAATGGGGGACAACTGGCATCAGCAGGATTGCCTTGGAGTTAGCTGGGAGTTCTATGTAAGGATTTTTGTTTTATTGTTTTTCATGCCTTTGACTCGATGTTGTAACTTCTGGCAACTGCCTAGATTAGATCTTACAGTTTTCTTGGCAACATTTTTTAGAAGAGCCATTGCCTCCTTCCTAGGGCTGAGAGAAAGTGATTGGCCCTCATTGGCTTTATGCCAAAGGTGAGTCCAGAACTCATGTTTCTGGCCTCCCCGTTTCTAGCCTGATACCAGGCTCCATGCCACTCTTGCCAATCATACTATCGGTCAATCCGGACCATCCCTAACCTGTCAGAACCTGAACTCTAGACAATATAAGGAAACACGACTTAAGCAGGGGTGGGATTCAACCGGTGTAACAATCGGTTCGGTGAGTGTGTGCTTGGCACACATGTGTACCAAACATGCACTTTGCACACATGCAGCATTTGGAAACTCAGCATTTCAGCTCTAATACTTACCTTCTACTGCAGCCCCGGTGTTGTAGTTTGCCAGCAGCTGGTGCAGCCAGCAGTGGATTCAGACAGTGGGGAAGAATGGGGACCAGTGAGTAAGTCTGGAAGACACTCAGATGAGGGTCTTGCATCCAATGCAGAGATGGGGCCAGGAGCATCTGGGAATGGGGTGCTGCCTTTGGAGTCTTTAGTCTGGCAGCAGTGATGCAGAGGGCCCAGGGGAGCCTGTTCCCAGTGCACATGTGTGCAGAGCTGCTAGAAGATGAGAGCAGCTGAAACAAAAGGGGCAACTTGGGAGTAAGGCTGGGAGGTGATTGCCCCTCCCATAAGGAATAAAACCAGGCCAAGATGATGAAACTTTTGCAGGAAGCAAAGTAGTTTGATTGGTTCTGAGTCATCCTTGAAGCTCTTTGTACTTCGGTTGGTTTCTTTTCTAGTTAATTTGATCCGGGTTTTTTTGGCAGAACTGAAAGGTGTGTGCTTATCTTGGGCTTATTGTGCTTATCTTGGGGGACAGTTTGAGATTAATTCTGGCTGGGAATGAAAACAATTCCCAGCATTGCAATAAATTAGGTTTTGTTTTTAAAACAAGTTTGTGAATAATTACGGTTTATGAATACTGGGTCAGAACACCCAATGAGTAAAACAGTTGAGGCGCAGCAATCCACTGTGCCACGTGAATCAGCTGAGCTGCAAAACATGGAAATAAAGGACAGACTAGGACAGGGGCAGGTGGACAGGGCCAAATGATCACTGGAACTACTGATTTCTCTGAACTGGTCTGAACTGGTAGAATCCCACCCCTGCACTTAAGCCTTCTCACCTATCTTGTGCTTAGGCTGAAATTGACTAAGTGTGTATTTTCACTAGGAAATTAGCAAATTCCAGCAACTCAATTAAAATTAATAATGGTCTCTTCAAGTTATGGAAATTCTTCATGCACACAATAGGATGCCCCAACACTAAACATGGTTAATACCTGGACCCACAAAGCAGCAAAGATTATCAGACCCCACAGGTTGAGATACTGGATTTTATTCTTCATGGTCCCACATTCTCCTTGGGATGGACTTTGTCTGCATGCTTCTTAAAGGCAAAGAATGGATCTTCTTATAAATATAACTATTCCTTTTTTTTTAAACACATGTCAAACTTTGATTGATGACTGTCTGTCTGTCTTGCTCTTGAATAAACTTTCCTTCCACTTAAAGCAGTTGTCCTATATTCATTGGAACCCAGCTCAGAACAAACCAAGGATATTCTTCCAACAATACCTTAACCACTATACCAGATAACCTCTCAAAGAGATACTTAGTTCTACAAATTACTAATACTAATTACACCCACAAAATTTGGAGGAATCGACAAGACCTTTCCCCAAAAGACACTATATTCTTTTAAAACATTTTGTGCCTATTCTCAACTATCTCATAGTTACTCTTTACTTACTTTGGGTTGATTTTATTTCCGTATATTCCCAACCACTCATGGATGTTAACAACACATAATATCACAGTGCTAAATAACCAACCAACCAACCAACTACATTTGGCCAAGAGCCTCTGTGGTGCAGTGGTTAGAATGCTGTACTGCAGGCCATTTCTGCTGACTGCCTGCAATTTGGCAGTTCAAATCCCACCAGGCTCAAGGTTGACTCAGCATTCTATCCAGTGGTGGTATTCGATTGGTTCTGCCTGGTTCTAGAGAACCGGTAGTGGTGATGAGCAGTGGAGACCAAACCAGTTCTCTTCGCTGCTCTGTGGTTGTCCCACCCACCCGCCCAGGCTCTCATACTCACTTTTATGGCCAGAATTCAAAGCACAACTGCTTTGCGTGGCGCAGAATAGTGCCGCGTGGCAGTTGCTGCAGCAACCACCATCGTGCAGGCTTGCAGGAGGCAAGTTAGAACGCCTCTGCGCCTGCACAAAGTGCATGTTTGGCATGCGCGTGCACGCAAAGTGTGCATGCACGCAAAGCGTGGCCACCAAGCCACGCCCACCGAACCAGTGGCAACTTTATTTGAATACTACCACTGCTTCTATCCTTCCAAGGTGGGTAAAATGAGGAGCCAGATTATGCTGACTCTGTAAAACCTCTTAGAGACGGCTGTAAAGCAGTGGTGGATTCAAATATTTTTGCTACTGGTTTGGTGGGTGCGCTTTGAGTGCACACGCGCACCAAACATGCACTTTGCACAGGCACATAGGCATTCTAACTTACCTCTTGCAAGCCTGCACAATCCTGGTTGCTTCAGCAGCTGCCACGCAGCACACTTCTGCGCCCGACAAAGCAGTTTGTGCTTCAAATTCAGCGGATAAAGGTGCGTATGGGAGCCCGGGCACACAGGTGGGCCCAACAGCAGAGCGGTGGAGAAAATCGGTTTGGTATCCATTGCTCATCACTGATACCAGCTCACCGGAACTGGGCTGAACTGGTAGAATACCACCACTGCTGTAAAGCACTGTAAAGCGGTATATAACTCTGAGCACTATTGCTATTGCTACATTTAAGCTATAATTCTAGATCTATAATGGTGACCCAGGTCAATAATGGTGTTGTAGCAAAGATAGTGGGATTGTATATCCATATTCCAATGCAACTGGTTTCATCCACTATTTATGACTGTACTCTATTATGCAGTATTGGAAAAGAGAGTAGATTGCCTGCTTATAATGGTGTCTGATAGGTTCTTGTTTGTATTTTCTCCCATGTAGCAGGAAGCATTTTGTACTATTTATATTTGAACCTCCCAAAAAAGAACGAAAATTGCAAAGTCCATCTAATGTAGCTTTGTTTATTTTTCACATTTAATGCATAAATATGGCTCAAGAAGTTCAAGCTGACCTTCCTTATCCAAGCTTTAGTGTCCTTGACATGAACGTTATGACTAACTAGCAAAGGTATCATGCTACACTAGATATCAAGTCTGCTGTTTCTTTTTCCCCTGCCTGAAAAGTATGTGGCTCAATTATATTCATGTCAGATCATGATTTAATCGATTTCATTTATATATATGGAAAATGCGAGTGAGTCAATGCTTGAGGGAGCAAATCAAAACCTCAGAATGAAATGATAACCTAATATTTCAACAGGCATCATCTTAAAATTGAGTTTTATGAGCCTTTGGAGAATGGAAATGGCTTGTTATGATAAATGATCAAGCTTTTTTAAAGTGCATTTCTAAAACTGCTGCTATAGCTGCCCTGTTCTTTGTCTCATTTAATTTTGACAAGCACACTTTTGGTTCAGGTATGTGGAATTTGAAAAGTTCTTTTGGTCTTGGTCTTCTGGAGGAAAAGTATATATCAAACACTCAGCAAGAAAGCCATTCTCTCACAGATGCTTTTCTGGAGCACCTGGAATGGCATTTTTATTTAAAATGTTACTTTTATTTCCGAGCTACTTCAAGATAAAAGTAAAGCAGGTGGTGACTCCAGCAGGTGGTGCTTAAGCCCCTGTCACACTGCACCAACGGATGCAAAGAGGATGTAAAACGGAGAAAAAAGCTTGCCATCTGTTGGTTAACGCGATGT
>BHFT01048758.1:0-20852 GCA_004320025.1 Laticauda laticaudata
TCCAATTAGATTTTTGAGTGGCAGAAGCTTCAGTCATCTAATCAGTCTCTGAAGAAAATATGAATGGAATGTACTTTCGATTCCACCTTCCTGCCTGCTCTTTGAAACCCCCCCTTCTTTCTGTTGACAACTATAAAACATGTATACAAAATGTTTTATGAGTTGACATGAGCATCAGGTGGTTGGGGCAAGTGAGCCAGCAGCAACTGGCAACTGGGTCAGCAGTGTGGCCAGCCAGAACTTACTACTGATTCAGCAACCCACACCAAATCCTTGCTACCAGTTTGTTCAATCTAGTGAGAACCGGCTGAATACCACCACTGCTTCAGTTCCCTAATCTTTGTGGCTTTCTCTGCACATTGAGTGTAGAGTGGGGAATGATGGGGAATGTGAAAGTGAAAATTCATAAAACTCTGAAAAAAAAGGCATAATGAAAACTTTCCCCCTTTCCCCATCACATTTAAAATAAGCCCATCGTTCAAGTAAAAAAGATTAAAACTACTGGTATAAGAATAAAGCATATAAAACAATTAACCATTTTTCCAAAGGTTATTTTATCTATCATAGCTAAAGTTGCAACAAAAAAACCTCTGTTTTCCTTGAAAAAAAACAAAAAACACTGAAGCTGACAAAAGTTTTTTTTTTTTTAATTTCTATTTATACCACAATCTGTAATGCTCATTTTGTTTTTGTTTTTCCTACCAACATTCTTGCTGTGAAAAATTAACTTTCAGCTGAAATTAGTCACCTGTAACTAAATAATGCAGACTGGTACAATGTTGTATAAACAAGATTTTTAAAATGCCATAGTCTTCACTTGGGTTCTTCCTATTCACAGATTCGTGAAAAGTCCTGTGTTGAAGCAAAAATGGGTTTATTTTGAAAAAATTAATATACAGACTCAATAAATATCACAGACATTGGACTCTGGGAATTGGTTTGATCTTGGGTAACATACAACAAACTGAGATTATAATTCTATGATGAGAAGTTTATTTTTGCTCTAATGTTCCAGGTTCCAATAAATAGAACTAACTGGTTCCTATTACAGGTTACTAACATCACAAATTGATCTGGACACTATTAATCCTGCTGCCCATTTTGTCAGAACATGTGAAGATTTCATCAGAAATATAAGGCAGCATATTACTGCACTGATGGCTAGCATTTAATATAGTAGCTCTCTAGAACTTATTAAGCAAAATAAACTGTACATTAACATTTGTTGGCAGTTCCTTCAGATTTAAAGATATAATAGAAGCTTTCTCATTTTCAAAACAACATTACTCTAACCGGCTTAACATTCAACTGCTTCTTCATAGTGAATATCAACATATTCTCTGTTGCAATATCTTATGTAATGTGATGTCTCCCTTAGATGACTCTTTCAACACTTTCTCAGAGGCTGGCTCGAGGGAGAATGAGATCATTCCTTGCATGTCAGAAATTACTGACCCTGAACTGCCAGCAAAACAGGTTTTGGCTGGAGACAACTTTCAGGTCAGTGAAGAAGATGGAAAGGAGCTGCCGGGTATGGCAGATCTCAGAGCATGCAGGGCAGAGAAATGGAGGTATGCCAGATTGCTTGGGAAAAGCCCCCCCCCCCTCGTTGATAGACTGCACTGGCCAGGCAGAGGGAAGCACTGCTGGAAGAAATGTGTGTGGGGCATGGCTGTGTACTCATTTGTGTTTCTTGAAAATCTGAATTACAATAATCCATGAGCTAACATGGATGTACTTTAAGTTTTGCTTGGGGAGGACTTTCTGTTCATTTATTGGACTCACTGTTTGAGCAGCTTGCTATTTGTGTTATAGATTAATTAGCTATTGCCTGGGGAATTAATCTGGCCTTGCTTGTTGCTGGTTTTGTTTGAGACAATTATAAAGCTGGTTGAAGAGAACTGCGAGGGGAAGATAAATAAAACCTTCCATAAACCACACTGACATGTGAGTGTGAGTGAGTGGGGCAGCACATGTGGTTTACAGCATCAAGCAAGATGAAGAAAATGCCTGTGAGATCTAAAATAATATATCGATCGTCTATATTGTCTATATCTATCTATATCTATAGAGAGAGAGAACATAGAAATGAACAGAATAGCATGGAGAACTTTTCCCCACACCATTTAAGGATTGCCACACAAAAAAGCATGCTTGAAGCTTCATTGGTAAATCAGGATTTTGTAATATGATAAGAATGCAAGTGCAGAAATCTTGGGAAATTAATTTTTCCTCCTTTTAATTAGTCTATGGAAGAAAATGCTTGCAGATATTAACAAGGCAACATTTAACAAATGTTCAGACATTTCCATTAGTGATCATCAGCATTTAGTTAATTTGCACACAAAAATACCTCCGATGGACTCCATGAGATTAAATGCCAAAAACCATATAATGCAGTTTTGTATTACAAGAATTTCATCACTTACATTAATATACTACAGAGCATTTATTATTGTACTGTGGCGTATTATGAATAGTTAAAAATAAACTAGACTTGTAGAAGAAATGAACAATGCATATTTTACATTGTACAGACCCAACTTTTCACTTATTTTGTCCCTTTTTGGTTCATGAAATTCAGCACCTGCACTTGCACCTTCAAAGCATAATCATGATTTAATGATAGCTCTTATGTAACTAAAAATAATTGCAGTTAGAAAAAAGTGTGTGTGTGTGTGTTTGTGTGTGTGTGTTTGTGTGTGTGTGTGTGTGTGTGTGTGTGTGTGTGTGAGAGAGAGAGAGAGAGAGAGAGNGAGAGAGAGAGAGAGAGAGAGAGAGAGAGAGAGAGAGAGAGAGAGAGAGAGAGAAATGTATAATTGGTGAGAAAGGAATACATTCCCCTTTCAGGAAAAGTTTATTGTACAAATAAATTCAGATAATTTTTAAAGAAGGGCCACTATGATCCTCAATCTTGAGGATATCAGTTTACTTGGCTCTTTATTTATTTTTGCTTTTCTAAATCAAGTTTCAACATAGTGCACAAAAGGAGTAGTTCTCCCAATTCTTAAGGGAGGCTTAAAATTAATCAGAAAAATCTTCCCTAGCTCCTATTGCCTTTTATGCAGTTTCTACCATTTTGTAGAAGAAGAAAAATTTGAAGAAAAAAAATCATGACACCTACCAGAATCATTGTATCTCCATTATGTATCTCCATTAAAATATATATTTAAAAAAAAACTGAAAAGGGAATGAAATCTTAAGCAGCACATTTTCTAGGAAAGCATTTTTCAATCTTGGCAACTTTAAGATACATACATTCCTAGAATTCCTCAGCCAGCAAACTGGATGGAGGAGTCTGGTAGTTGAAGTCCACGCATCTTAAAGTTGCCACAGTTGAGATACACTGCTCTAGAAGGATTTTCCAAGCATTTGCAGCTAGAGAACACATTTGAAGTTTTGGGAATATATCACCAGCATTCTCACAAAACAGCTAGTGAGGCATGTCTTTTATTATATATATCACAAAACATGTATTTTTCGAAAGATAATGGATCATTACTGTCTTTTGCTTTCTGGAGATCAGATTCTTCTAATCTCCATCATCTTTTCCTAAAGGAGGAGGGACAGATTATTAGATTGTAACTGTCCATCATTTCATTTTTTTTTGCAAATTCCTCTAACATATGTATTCGGAATATATTGATTGGTGCTTTGTATTATTTTAATTTTGCATTTGAATAATAAAAATATTACAAAATGGGCAGAAAATCCAATGTATGCCAAGGCAGAGTTGCCAGAGATATTGGTAGTGCCCATGGGGGATCTGGCTCAGTTCAAAATGGTTAAAACCATCAGAACATTATGTTCCAATATAAACAAATTAAAAGCTATACTGTTTCAGCACATAGTACAATTATTTCATACCATTCAATGATGTTTAAGGACTTTTAAAACTCTATCCACACCAGGATAAGTATTGAAGTTTAAATATTTAGGTAAATTTATCTCATACTTGAAGATAAATCAATATAGAGAACAGAATCAGTTTGCATTCCTAATAGCTATAGCGCATAGGTGAACAGATTAAGAAAACACTTGTTTTAATAGAGGATTACAACATGGACATATCTGATTTGTGGGTTGATCTATAGAATTGTTCACAAAAATAAAACAGGTAGAAGATGTGCTTGACTTCTTTCCAAAAGGGCAGTACTGAAACCATTTTCATGATCCCATAGTCCTATTCTAAGAATTTGGGTGAAGCCACATCATTTCTTGGGAAATTGCATATTTGTGATGCTGATTTATACTCCAAATAGCAAAGCTCTATATTTCATTACCAAGAAAAAAAAAATCATCATAAGATAACAAGGGTAATATATGGAATCTCCACATGCTGGAAAAGGTCTTCATTAATATTGTCAGTTTAGAGTTCCAGTTTGCAGGGCTTCGGCGGTAGGCAGGAATCCACGATCGTGCAGTTCTGCTGCCGGAGCATCCCGAGCCAGCTGGCTTCGGGCCTAAGCCACCCTATAGAGGTCGGTGAAGACGGGGGAGACCCCAGCAGGGTTGAGGAAAGCTGCATCTTTCCTCCCCAGCTGGCTAAACTCCCTTTTCCAAAGGTGGTAGAGGGGCAGTCAGAAATGGCTGCCTCAAAGAAGCCCTCATCTGGAAAAGAATGTGCAGGAGGAAGAAAGTGCTGAAGTAAAAGTTTTGGCTGACCTGGATAAGAAAAGAACAATTAAGGCCATCCTGGAACTTAAACTTAAAAAAAAATATACATTGCTCCCAAAGAAGACTCGGAAGCAGCGAATGAAAGTGAAAGGGAAAGGTTTTGTTTTTTTACCTCACTTCCTTACGTTGAAGCAACAGAGATCAATTGAGAAATCGGAAAAATCTGCTTTGGCATCAACAGGTATTTAAACTGGAAAATTTAATGCTCAAGGGGATGATAAAGAATTTCCTGAATATAAAGGCAAAAAAAAAAAAAGAAAGAAAAATTTTCTTTTGCTGTAAGTGGGAAGGGAGAGGAAGAGAATACAGAACAGGATTTGGAAGGAGAGAATAGCCTGGAATCTAAGAATCTAAAGTTAAATTTTAAGCAGGAACTGCTAAAAGGATAACATTTTAACTGGAACTTTGTAACTAAATATTTAACTCCAGGAAGAGAAAGTGAAAAAGGAAGAAAGTGTAAAAGCTTGTGTATATTTGATGTTTGGTGACTTTTGGGGACTTTTGAATTAACATTGGAAGGATTAAAAACCATTTGGGTGGTTGTTTAAAAAGAAGAAAAAAAAAACTCTACAATGGCATCACTTGTGGACGAACTGAAAATAGAATTTAAAAAAAATATAAAGAAGAGGAACAATGAGGGAAGGGCTCTTTCCGTTCCGTTTTTCAATTCTTAGAAATGGCGATCTTTACCCTACAAGAGACTACCGCAACAAGAAGATTGGGACGCAAAGAAAAAGCCATCTTTGACAAAAAGTAACTTTACTTGGGGAAGAGAAGGGAAGAGGGGAAAGAGAATGGAGAATTTGAGAACCTTTAAAAAAACAACCAAAAAAGGAAAATAAGGTGAAAAGTGGATATAACGTGGAGAAAGCAACAGAAAACGGGAAATACAGAAAAGGGAAATTGAGGTGGAGAGACAATGGGGTAAAAAGGGCAAGAGAGGAAGAAGCAAGAAGGGGAGGAAAGAGAAGAGAAACTACAGGGTGTGAAGCAAGATTAAAGGAACAGGACTTATTTAGAATGTGGGTTAGAAATTTAATTGAAAAAGGGATTCTGCAAAAGTACATATGATTGTATTGTTATATTTGTATTTAGAAATAATATTAGATAATTGGAAACAACGATGATTTAGTGAAACATTCTGAATAAAATAAATGGGAATAAATTAAATGAGAAGAATTATTTAAAAAGGAATGGAACACATTTTAATGACCATAAATGTTTTAAATGCAAGTGAAGTGAGAGGGCAGTAATCATGGAAAGTATCAACAAGCGTATTCCCATAGAGCCATGGATCTTATTTGAAAGTTAATTGTTTCAAATATTTAAAATTTAAATGATATTAATCATTAATGATATAATTGAATTGGTATGGATTGTTGTTTTAAATTATATTATATAGTTATACTTCTCTGTTCTTTTTAAAATGTAGTGTCCTAGCTTCATGTACTATGCAGAATCTGAATGGAGTTATGTTTTTATTTAAGTGTTATAATTTGTAGAGGAAAAGATATAAAGGCGTCATGCTCGCAAATTAGTGACTACCGGAGGATTTTTTTTTAAGGGAAAAGATAATACAATAGCTTAAAATCGCGACAGACAAGAATCATAAATATAATGATCTGATTGAGATGAAACAAATAAAAATAAAAATTAAGAAGTTTAAAAGAGGGAGAAGCCATATAGAAAATGTCAGAAATGGTGATAAGATATGGAATGGTAACATAAGAAATGAGCATGAATTTGAATTGGGTGGTCTGTACAAAGAGATGTAACCCGGGATCAAGGTGCTTTCAGAAAAGGAGGTTTTATGTTTTCGCCAACCATTTATCTGATGTAACTTCCCCATTCATCTTGGCTCTCTTCAGCATTTTTTTCACTACTTCCCTGAGGAGTACTTAGGAACATCTTGTGCAATAAAATGACATAATTAGTTTTTATATTGATTTTTAGAACAACAGTAGAAAAACACAACACTAGAAATGAAAACATAAAACCCTTTTTTCTGAAAGCACCTGATCCCGGGTTACATCTCTTTGTACAGACACCAATTCAAAATCATCTCATTTTTTATGTACCATTCCCATATCTTATCACCATTCAACATTTTCTACTTGCTTTCCCCTCTTTTAACTTCATAATTTTATTTTTATTGTTTCATCTCAGAGAGTCATTATATTTATGATTCTTTGTCTGTCCTATTTTCAGCTATGGTATAATCTTTTTCTCCTTAAAAAAAAATTCCTCCGTAGTCCCACATAATTGGAATGCATGACGCTTTATATCTTCCTCTAAAAATTTATAACACTTAATATAAAACATCCTTCCATTCAGATTCTGCATAGTAACATGAAAGCTAGACACTAACATTTTAAAAAGAAAGCGATATACTATATAATATATTAAAACAACAATCCATACCATTCAATTATATCATTATGTTAATATTCATTAAATTTTAAATATTGAACACATTACTTTTCAATTAATATCATGCTTCTATGGGAAACGCTTGGTAATACTTCCATGATTTACTTCCCTCTCACTTCACTTGCATTTAAAACATTATTCATTAAATGTTTCCATTCTTTTTTAAATTATATCTCTCTATTAATTCAATCCCATTATTTTATCAGAATGTTTCACTAAATCATACGTTGTTTCCAATTATCTAATATATTCTAAATACAAATATAACAATACAATCATATGTACTTTGCAGACCCTTTTTCAATTAAATTTCTACCCACTATCTCAAATAAGTCCTGTTCCTTTACATCTTGCGTCACACCCTTGTAGTTTCTCTTCTCTTTCCTCCTCTTTGTTCTTCTCTCTGCCTTGTTACCCCATTGTCTCTCACCTCAAATTTCCCTTTTCTGGTATTCCCTTTTTTTCTGTTGCTTTCTCACGTATATTCCAACTTTTTCACCTTATTTTCCCTTTTTTGTTGTTTTTTTAGTCTCAATTCCTCCATCTCTTTCCCCTCTTTTCCCCTTTCTTCCCCAAGTAAATTACTTTGCGAGAGAGAGCGTCTTCTTGTCCAATCTTCTTTTGCGTGTCCCTCTTTAGTAAAGATCGCCATTTTCTAAGAATTGTAAGAAACGGAACGAAGAGAGCCCTTCCCTTCTTGTTCCTCTTCTTTATATTTTAAATTCTATTTTCAGTTCGTCCACAGTGATGCATTTGGTAGAGTTTTTTTTTCTTCTTTTAAAACACACCCAAGTTTTTAATCCTTCCAAATGTAATTCAAAAGTCCCAAAGTCACAAAACAATCCAAATATACACAAGCTTTTTACACTTTCTCCTTTTTTTCACTTTCTCTTCCTGGGTGTTAATATTTAGTTTTACAAAGTTCCAGTTAAAAATGTATCTTTTAGCAGTCCTGTTAAAATTTAACTTTAGATTCTTAGATTCGCAAGGCTATCTCCCCTCCTTCCAATCCTGTTCTTATTCTCTTTCCTCTCCCTTCCCCACTTAACAGCACCCAGAAAAATTTTTCTTCTTTTTTTTTTTTGCCTTTTATATTCCAGAAATCTTTATCATCCCTTGGCATTAAATTTTCCAGTTTAAATACCTGTTGATGCCCAAAGCAGATTTTACCGCTTCTCATTGATCTCTGTTTGCTGTCAACGTAAGGAAGGAGAAGTGCAAAAAAACAACTTTTCCCTTTCACTTTCATTCGCTGCTCCGAGTCTTCTCTTGGGAGCAATGTATAATTTTTTTTTAAAAGTTTAAGTTCCAGGATGCCTACATGTTTCTCTTTATCCAGGTCAAGCCAAGAACTTTTACTTCAGCACTTTCCTCTTCTCCTGCACATTCTTTCCAGATGAGGGATTCTTTGAGGTAGCCATTTCTGACTGCCCCTCTACCACCTTTGGAAAAGGGAGTTTGCCAGCGTGGGGAGGAAGATGCACTTTCCCTCAACCCTGCTGGGTCCCCCGTCTTCACCGACCTCTATAGGGGTGGCTTTTAGGCCCGAGCAGCTGGCTCGGATGCTCCGGCAGCAGAACTGCAACGATCGTGGATCCTGCCCTACCGCCGAAGCCCTGCAATACTGGAACTCTAAACTGACAATAATTAATGAAGGACCTTTCCAGCATTGGAGGATTCCATATATTTAACCCTTGTTGATCTTATGATGATTTTTTTTTCTTGTAATGAAATATAGAGCTTGCTCTTTGGAGTATAAATCGAGCATCAACAAATATGCAAATTTCCAAACGAATTATGGCTCACCCAAATTCTTAGAAATAGGACTATGGGATCATGAAAATGTTTTAGTACGCCCTTTTGGAAAGAAGTCAAAGCACATCTTCTACCCTGTTTTATTTTGTGAACAATTCTATTAGATCAACCCAACAAATCAGATATGTCCCATGTTGTAATCTCTATTAAAACAAGTGTTTTCTTAATCTGTTCACCTATGCGCTATAGCATTAGGAACAACGATTCTGTTCTCTATATTGATTTATCCTCAAAGTAGAGAATAAATTTACCTAAATATTTAAACTTCAATACTTATCCTGGTGTGGATAGAGTTTTAAAAAGTCCTTAAACCATCATTGAATGGTATGAAAAATAATTGTACTATGTGCCTGAACAGTAATAGCTTTTAATTTGTTATTATATGGAACATAATGTTCTGATGTTTTAAACCATTTTGAACTAGCCAGATCCCCCATGGCACTACCAATATCTCTGGCAACTCTGCCTTGGCATACGATTGATTTTTCTGCCATTTTGGTAAAATATTTTTATTATTCCAAAATGCAAAATTAAAATAATACAAAGCACCAGTCATATATTTCCGAATACAATATGTTAGAGGAATTTGCAAAAAAAAATGAAATGATGGCAGTTACAATCTAATAATCTGTCCTCCTCCCTTTAGGAAAAGATGATGGAGATTAA
Source organism: Laticauda laticaudata (assembly GCA_004320025.1). NCBI lineage: Eukaryota > Metazoa > Chordata > Lepidosauria > Squamata > Elapidae > Laticauda > Laticauda laticaudata. The sequence goes on from BHFT01048758.1 coordinate 9,589, forward strand.
GAAGAAATCTGATCTCAGAAAGCAAAAAGACAGTAATGATACCATTATCTTTGAAAAATACATGTTTTTGTGTTATATATTAGTAATAAAAGACCATGCTCACTAGCTGTTTTGTGAGAATGCTGGTGATATATTCCCAAAACTTCAAATGGTCTCTCTAGCGCCAAAATGCTGGAAATATCCTTCTAGAGCAGTGTATCTCAACTGTGCAACTTAAGATGCCTGGACTTCACCCTACCAGACTCCTCCATCCAGTGCTGGCCTAGGAAATTTCTAGGAATTATGATCTAAAAGTTGCCAATTGAAAAAATGCTTTCCTACGAAAATGTGCTGCTTAGATTTTCAATTCCCTTTTCAGTTTTTTTTTTAAAATATATATTTTAATGAGATACACTAATGGGATACAATGATTCTGGTAGGTTTCAATGATTTTTTTTCTTCAAAATTTTCTTCTTCTACAAAAATGGTAGAACTGCATAAACAGGCAATAGGAGCTAGGGAGATTTTCTAGATAATTTTTTAAGCCTCCCTTAAAGAAGATTGGGAGAACTACTCCTTTTGTGCACTATGTTGAAACTTGATTTAAGAAAAAGCAATAAATAAATAAAGAGCCAAGTAAACTGAAATATCCCTCAAGAGTTGAGGATCAAAATATTGGCCCTTCTTTAAAAATTATCTTAAATTTTGTACAATAAACTTTTCCTGAAAGGGGAAGTTATTCTTCTCACCAATTATACATTTCCTCTTTCTCTCTCTCTCTCTCTCTCTCTCTCTCTCTCTCTCTCTCTTCTCCTCTCCTCTCTCTCTCTCACACACACACACACACACACACACACACCACACACACACACAACAACACACACAACACACTTTTTTCCTAACTGCAATTATTTTTTAGTTACATAAGAGTCTATCATTAAATCATGATTAGCTTTGAAGGTGCAAGTGCAGGTGCTTGAATTCATAGAACCAATAAAGGACAAAATACAGTGAAAAAGTTGGGTCTGTACAATGTAAAATATGCATTTGTTCATTCCTTCTACAAGTCTAGTTTATTTTTAACTATTCCTAATACGCCACAGTACAATAATAAATCTCTGTAACGTATAATAATGTAAGTGATGAAATTCTTGTAATACAAAACTGCATATATGGTTTTGGCATTTAATCTCATGGGAAGTCCATCGGGGTATTTTTGTGTGCAAACTTAACTAAATGCCGATGATCACTAATGGAAATGTCTGAACATTGTAAATGTGCCTGGTTAATTCTGCAAGCCATTTTTCCTTCATAGACTAATTAAAAGGAGGAAAAATTAATTTCCCAAAGATCTGCAACTTGCATTCTATCATCATTACAAAATCCTGATTTAAGCCAATGAAGGCGTCAAGCATGCTTTTTTGTGTGGCAATCCTTAATGGTGTGGGGAAAAGTTCTCCCATGCTAATTCTGTTCATTTCTATGTTCTCTCTCTCTATAGATAAGCTAGGATATAGACAATATAGGCGATCGACTATATTATTTAGATTCAACAGCATTTTCTTCATCTTGCTGACTGCTGTAAACCACATGTGCTGCCCCACTCACTCACACTCACATGTCAGCTGTGGGTTTATGGAGGGTTTTTATTTTATCTTCCCCTCGCAGTTCTCTCAACCAGCTTTAATAATTGTCCCTCAAACAAAACCAGCAACAAGCCAAGGCAGATTAATTCCCCAGGCCTAGCTAATTAATCTATAACACAAATAGCAAGCCTTGCTCAAACAGTGATCCAATAAATGAACAGAAAGTCCTCCCAAGCAAAACTTAAAGTAACATCCATGTAGCTCATGGATTATTGTAATTCAGATTTTCCAGAAACACAAATGAGTACACAGCCATGCCCCACACACATTTCCTTCCAGCAGTGCTCCCTCTGCCTGGCCAGTGCAGTCTATCAACGAGGGTGGGGGGGGGGCTTTCCCAAGCATCTGGCATCCTCATTCTCTGCCCGCATGCTCTGAGATTCTGCCATAGCCGGCAGCTCCTTTCATCTTTCACTGACCTGAAAGTTTGCTCCAGCCAAAAAACCTGTTTTTGCTGGCAGTTCAGGGTCCAGTAAATCTGACATGAAGGATGATCTCAGTTTCCCTCGAGCCAGCCCTCTGAGAAAGTGTTTGAAAGATCATCTCAAGGGAGACATCACATTACATAAGATATTGCACAGAGATTGTTGAATATTCACTATGAGAAAGCGAGTTTGAATGTTAGCCGTTAGAGTCATGTTGTTTTTGAAAATGAAAGACAGCTTCTATTATATCTTTAAATCTGAAGGAACTGCCAACAAATGTTAATCGTACATTATTTTGCTTAATAAGTTCTAAGAGCTACTATATTAAACTGCTAGCCATCAGTGCAGTTAATATGCTGCCTTATTTCTGATGAATCTTCACATGTTCTGACAAAATTGGGCAGCAATTATAGTGTCCAGATCAAATTTGTGATGTTAGTAACCTAAGTAGGAACCAGTTGTTCTATTTAACATTGGAACCTGGAACATTAGAGCAAAAATAAAACTTTCATCATAGAATTATAATCTCAGTTTTGTGTATGTACGCCAAGATCAAACCAATCCCAGAGTCCAATGTCTGGTTATATTTTATTGGAGTCTGTATATTAATTTTTTCAAAATAAACCCAATTTTTGCTTCAACACAGGCTTTCACGCATCTGTGAATAAGGAAGAACCCAAGTGAAGGACTTATGGCATTTTAAAATCTTGTTTATACAACACTTTTTTGTACCAGTCTGCATTATTTAGTCAGGTGACTAAATTTGCAGCTGAAAGTTAATTTTTCACAGCAAGAATGTTGGTAGGAAAAACAAAAAACAAAAATGAGCATTACAGATTGTGGTAAAATAGAAATTAAAACCCAAAAAAACTTTTTGTCCCAGCTCAGTGTTTTTGTTTTTTCAAGGAAAACAGAGGTTTTTTTGTTGCAACTTTAGCTATGATAGATAAATACCTTTGGAAAAATGGTTAATTGTTTTATATGCTTTATTCTTATGACCAGTAGTTTTAATCTTTTTATCTTGAACGATGGGCTTATTTTAAATGTGATGGGGAAAGGGGGAAGAGTTTTCTATGCTTTTTTCAGAGTTTTAATGAATTTTCAACTTTCAACATTCCCAATATCCCCACTTCTAATCACTCAATGTGCAGAGAAAGCCACAAAAGATGTTAGGAACTGAAGCCGTGATTGGTATTCAGCCGGTTCTCACTAGATTGAACAAACTGGTAGCAAGATTTGGTGTGGGTTGCCGAATCAGTAGTAAGTTCTGGCGGCCACACTGCGACCCAGTTGCCAGTTGCTTGCTGGAACTCACTTGCCCCCAACCACCTGATCTCATGTCAACTCATAAAACATTTTGTATACTTTTTATAGTTGTCAAAAAAGAAGGGGGGGTTTCAAAGAGCAGGCAGGAAGGTGGAATCGAAAGTACATTCCATTCAATATTTTCTTCAGAGACGATTAGATGACTGAAGCTTCCACTCAAAAACTAATTGGAAGGAGCATGATTAATGGCTCTTGACGAATGGATGTGTTATGTTGGATGATAAACCCAGCAGGAGTTGGAGGCGGGGAAAGCAGGGTCACTGGTGACAGTGAATTACGTATCTCAGAGTCAGCTACGCCAGGCTAATGCCAGCATGTTAACTTCTAAAAATCCTTTGGAGTTTTGGAAGTGTTGAATTGAGGCCCATGATTTAATTGGAGTAACTGCTAGAATCCTGAAAGATTGCTTACCCAACCTGCCTGGCGCATCCCTTAAGGTATTGTTTTTTTTTCTCCTGACAATCACGTTCATACAATCAGCTGTGCTGGGATTCCCTTGCGAGGCCCAGGAAGGCAAAAAATGGAGGGAGGGGCCTCTCCATTTTTCCTCCTGAGCACCAGAGGAGCCTTCTGAGCAAAAAACAGCCCCCCCGAGGCTCCCTGTGAAGCCCAGAAGATCCCAAAATGGAGCTAGGGAGCTGCTGTGTGCTCCTCCAGGGTCCAAATTTTTTTTTAATTTCTGAGCCCGGGAGCTTCTGGAGGAGCAAGAAATGTCCTCCAGAGGCGGCCCCTGAAGTCCCAAAAAATGGCTGTAAAAAATAAAAAAAAAAATCAGCCAGATACATGGCCAACCCACCTAATCACACAACCAAGCCACACCCACAAAACCTGTCAAAAAAATTTGAATCCACCACTGAACAGGAGGCTAAAAATTATATGAAAGAACAGTTTCCTGGATTGGTATGTCTAGTTTAATGAAAAGAAGGACTAAGAGATGACATTATTAGCAGTGTTCCAATATCTCAGGGATTTCACAAAAGAAGAATGTCAAACTATTCTCCAAAGGCCACCTGTGGTAGGGACGGAAACTAATCAAGCAACTTAAGAAAAGAAATTAATCAGAACAATAATCAGTGGACAATTTACTTCCAGCACTGGAATGCTCCCAACACTGAAGTTTTTAAGAAGAATTGGGACAACCATTTGCTAAAATTTTCATAGGGTTTCCTTCCTGAGCAGGGGGGTTAAACTAGAAGGCCTCCCAAGGTCCCTTCAAGCTCTGAGATAAGTATACTGTATGTATCAGGGGGGGGATTCATAAAAAAATTACTACCAGTTCTGTGAGTGTGCTTGGTGGGCATGGTGAGTGTGGCTGTGGTGGGCTTGGTACTGAAAATCTCCAGTTCCCACCCCACTCCAGGGGAAAGGTTACTGCAAAATCCCATTCTCTCCCACTCACTACCTGCTTTCCAGCTCCATTCTTTTGTGCCAGAGCAACAAAAGAGACCCAGCCGATCAGCTGGGACTCATGGGGGAGGAGGGGGGGGAAGGGGGGCGGGGGACAGAGAATAGCATTGAGGGCAAGGGCCAGTCCAGAGATGTTTTGTGCTGATTCTCCAAAACTACTCAAAATTTCCACTACAGTTCTTGCAGAACTGGTCAGAACCTGCTATATACCATGTTCGTGGGTAGCATATGTACATATATACGTACGTAACGTATGTATAATGGAGCACCCATGCACAAGGATATGGTAAAACCTGTCTGTCTAATTCCTTCAGACAGTCCTTAAACTGTTTCTGATAGTTACACCCTTTCACATCCCTTGGGAACATGATAAACTCTTAAGATATGCCGCCACCATCCAATCTTTTATTGAAGGAAAAAGCAAATTTTTCTTTCTAAACTTATCTTATCTCTTTATTCCAGAAGTTGGTATTCAGCAGGTTTCTGACCCAGTTCCTGGAGAACCAATAGCAGAAAATTTGAGTTCAGAAAATGCAAATAATCCACTCTGGTGAGTTTTACAGTATCCTTCCTCTGTCCCATCCACAAGCCATGGCCCCAGAACCTGTAGTTAAAAAAAAAATTGAAAATCCACCACTGCTCTTATAATATGTGTGAAAAAGCTAAATTCCCATGCAGCCATGAAGATGCCTTACTTTGAACAGGACATACAAGTTTTATTATTTAGATTAAGATAAGAAACCTGAGAGTTGAAAAACAAATGGGAAAAAGCGAACAGAAATATCAAGAATCCTCCAGGCAAGAAATTTATACATCCAAATACATGAACAAGTAAAAAAAAAATGACTGAAGACACACACTGATAATCAAACCCCAAAATAACTCAGTGAAATGATCCTAATCATACCTAGTTCCATTATTCCCTGTTATATTATTTTTTATTTTTATTAATAAATTATTCCATTATTTTCTTTCGTAATTTTCTTAACTAAGGTTGGAACAGTTTGTTTACCTGCCTCAGACAGTTAGACTAGAGCAGAAGGTCCCTAACCTTAGTCTGCGGCCCAATCACCACCTCATGGCCCACTGGGTCCTGGCGCCACAGAAAGCAGCAAGTGAGCATACAAGTACGTGAAGCTCCATTTTGGCAAATTGGTGTGCATGCACAAAGCTATCTTACAGATACAGAATATATCAGAGTTGGAAAAGAGACCTTGTAGGTCATCAAAGTCCAACCCCCACCCAACGCAGGAAGACCGCACACCATTTCTGAATCAAATGGCAAATTCAAATCTCTCTTGAAAGTTCAACTGATGGCGCTCACAACTTCAGGGCAAGCTGTTCCATTGGTTGATTGTTCTCATTGTCAGAAAGTTTCTACTTCCAAGGTTAAATCTCTCCTTGTCATTTTCCATCCATTATTTCCTTGTCCCTGGCCTACAGTGCTTTAGAAAAATAGCTTGAACTTGTCCTCTGTGTGGCAGCCCCTCAAATACTGGAAGACTGGCTATCATGTGGCCCTTGGTACTTCTCTTCACTAGATCAGCCAAGCAAGTTCCTGTAACATTTTTCAATATGTTTAACCTCTAGTTCCCCCTATCATCCTGGTTGTTCTTCTCCTGTTAAACCGTTTTCTAGAATCTCGTAACACTTGTAGGTGTATAATATGGTGACCCAAACTGGATGCAGTAATCTTGGTGTGGTCTTTACTTAAGGCTTTAAGAGGCTATTTGAGTAAACTTTCCCGTTTGATCTTGATTGTATCCTCTGTTAATACATTTAGGATTGCATCTACTTTTTGGCAGGCTGCTGCACACTGCTGGCTCAATATTTAGGCCTGGTTGTCACACTAAGACTCCAAGATCCCTCTCTCAGTTACTGTTATGGAACCTGGTTTACCCCAGTCCTATATGTGTACTTTTGGTCTTTTCTTGCCTAAGTGTAGGACTTTACTTTTCTCTATATTTGAATTATCATTTTATTAAATATGGCCCAGTGTTCTTAGTTCTCAAGATCCCAGAATGGATCTTTAGCCTATCTTCTGAGTCTAGCTATTCCTCCCAAGCTTTAAGTAATCATCTGCAAATTTGGTTAAGTTCCCCTTCTCATTCCTCATCTATGTCCGTTTAATGAAGGTATATTGAGAGTACTGTGCCTAAGAGGGAACCTTGTGGCACCCACTGCTTACTTCGCTCCAATATAGATTCGACCCATTAAGGACCACTCATTCAGTATATGGTGTTGGCAGGCAGTTGGTAAATCCATCTACTGGTGGTGCTATCTATTCACTTTTTTCTAGCTTATTAGAAAAAGGTTGTGATCTTACTTTATCGAATACCTTGCTGAATTAAAATATATGTATATCCACAAGTATTATTGCTGGTCTACTAATTTAGTCACTGTGTTGAAGAAAATGAAATGTAAGTTGTTTGGCATGAATCTCTTTTAACCAAACTGCTGAGTTTATACTTTGACTATGTTTTCCGCCAGATGTGGCAGATCTGTTTTTTTATTATTTTCAGTAATTCTCCCAGGTATTGAAGTGTTAGGTTGATTGGTCTATAGTTTCCCTGGGGTCTGTTTTTTTCCCCTTTTTGAAGATGGGAACCCAATCAGCTCTTTTTGAAATCTTCTGGGTAATTCCCTGGTGCTCCAGGATTTTTTCAAAATATGGTGCATGGTTCTGAGATTAACCTCTGCCAGCTCCTTAAAAATCTCTGGATGTTAATCCATCAGGCCCGTGATTTTTTTCATCAAGATGCAGACAGGTTGGTTTCTCTGACTATTTTTTTGCTTATTTAACTTTTAGTTTCTGGATCTGTCTTTTCCCAATTATGTTTTTGATGGGTTGAGCCTTATAGTTTCTTTTTGCGTGAAGACAGAGGCAAAGAATGAGTTAAGTAGTTCTGCTTGTTGTCTCTGGCTGCTGTAACTTCCTTGCCATCTTCTCTCTTTCGTGGACTGACTGTTTCCTCGATTTTTTTCTTGCTCTATTGTAATATTTGGGCTTGGAAGAAATGTTTCTTATTGATCTTATATGATCTTGTATGTTGCGAAGGTCTGAATCGTCGTTTGTTCTGAAACCTGTATCGTTGCTGATGTCCGATGAACGCTTATGCTTTGCTGCAGAGGTCTGCTATCATGCTTCGAAATCAAGTGTAACCTTAAGGCCCATGTCACACTCGCCCACGAACGGATGGAAAGAAATGTTAAGATGGAGAGAAACACTGCATCCGTGGTTAACGCAATTTCATCTGTTCTGTTACTCACTGCGTCCGTTTATTCAGCCTCTCTATCCGTCCAGCACTCCGTCGACTGAGGTTGGTCAATCCGCTCAACAAAGTTTTGGCTGCACAAAACTCGTTTTGAGTGGAAAAATGCTATACAACGCGTCCGTTCGCATCCACAACGCATTACGGGGAACATCCCTTTTCTACATCTCGTTGTCATCCGTTACGCGTCCGCTATACTGCTAGGCATCCGCTGCCGCATCCACGCACTCAAATCCAACTCCCAAGCGAGGTAAAACAGACACAGGAGGAAGTGAAATGGCCGGAATAGACGCGCCGAGCGTTAGTAGCGCAACGGACGGAAAAGGATGAAGAGTGGATATGCACCTCACAATAGAGAAAGCATTTAAAAACAGAAAAAACATTCGCAGAGGGACCTTATCTTGATATTAAGGATGTCGAGAGGCATGCATAGGAGGGATTGCAAAAGGACACGCTAGTAGGAAAGACCTATATTGACTATAAAAGGGGAGGAACTGTCACCTGGTCTGCACTTCAGTCCAGCAGGCCCTGCGTGCGAGACATCTGCAGCTTCATCTTGGCTCTTGCTCTTCCACAGCATCCAGTCATCCTCCACCCTGGATGCATAACACACTCCCTTTTTGCGTAGCCACGATCGTTCTGCCAAGGTGCAGAGCCATCTACATGCTCTTCACCTGGTTCTAGGGCGAAAGAAAGGAGGCGCCAAGAAGCAAATCTGGGTCCAAAGATGGATCGGGAGAAGAGCAGAGTATGGGACTGTAACAACAAGCCTGATAGTGATGCTGAGGAACCGAAGACCCTCGTGCATTTTCAGAACTTCAATGAGGATGCCTCCAGCCATGTTTGATGAAGTTGTGTGACTAGCTGAGACCCAGTAAGCCAAGCGAGCACCAACTTCGGCCCACCTGGAACCCTGGACTCAAGGTGGCACTGACTCTGGCCACCTGGCCTCAGGGACCACCACAGGAGCATGCAGTACGGCTGGAGGGTGCACACAACACCATCAGCATTGTGGTCAGAAGAAGTGTGCAGGCCCATCAGTCGAAGATCCTGGAGGATGCTCACTCCAGTGCCTCCCACTGAAGAAGGAGGAGAAGTTGCAGAGCAGTGAGTATCGAGAGGTGGAACTTCCCCCACACGTTGGAGCCATAGATGGCAACATGTGCCTGCAAGCCCAGCCAGTTGGTCCACTTATTGTCAACTACAAGGCCTTCTTCAGCATATCCTCGTTTGCCATGGTTGGATGCTGACTACAAGTTCATGTACATCGATGCCTCAGGCAACGGGTCAGCTTCAGATACCCAGGTATACAATCCAGTGACCAAGAGGGGCTTGGAACGCAACCTCATCATGGGCTTCCCAGATCCAGACCCCCTGCCCAACTCCATCATGGGGGATGATCTTCTCCCTCAGAACCTACCTTCATGAAGCCCTACACTCACAGATGCCTCACCCGTGAAGAGAGGATCTTCAACTACAGGCTGTCCGGGCAAGGTTGGGTGGTGGAGAAGCCTTTGGCATCCTGGCCAACAGGTTCCAGGTAACTTCTCAAACACCATGCAGCATCGCCCCGAGACCGTGAGGAGGATCGAGGAAGCTTGCTGCTAACCTGCACAATCTCCATGGCACCGCTACCCAGTCTTGCAGAACAGGCTCATGGACCTCAACAGCAATGGGGAATGGAGCCTGGTGAAATGCAGCAGGGTGGAAACCTGATAAGACACTTAGGTTGTGCAAAGGCCCCAACAGGCTTCACGTGAAGAGAAAAGCAGCGAACCTCCTGAGAGACACTCGGTGCAACTCCCCACTGGAGCAGTGGAGTGGCAAGACAGCATGATAAGGATATTAATGGATGCTTCCTTCAGCGTCATAACTGATGAGATTGGGCCATGTATGTGGGTGGCCTACAATGAAACAGGCTTTATAAAGAGTTGTGTTAGTTTGAATGTGTGGATCACATGATTACATTGTATTGATATAAGGGCCAAAGTTGTGGCACTGGGAGGGTGAAACCATACAGTCCCACTAATGCTTGCACTGGAGGTTTATCTATCCACAGCTATACCCATCCAAAGGTATCAACTGCCACCACAGCTATTTACCCATCCTACAGGTATCCCGCCCACCCACAGGTCTATTCCTCCCACAGGTACCTGCCTTCCAACTGCTATCTTAACCCATCCACAGCTTATTCTGCCCATCCCACTAGTTCTTATCCCATCCACCAAGCATGCAGGCTTAAACCATTCCTAAAAGTTTCACCAGAACTTTATTTAATAAAATAAAGAAGCAAGTGGTGAAGCAAGATAATCTTTATTAATAAGCTGGAAAAGAAAAATGACCAAGTCAAGGTCCAAGAGCAAAAATAAAGTCAACAGGAGCCACCCCGTCTCTGGCACTCTTCTGTGGTCATCGGAGGCGTGCCCCAGTCTTAGGGTGAGGTCCAGTGCTGTGGAGGTGGCTGCTGCTGGTGCTGGTCGTGAAGCGCCACTGGTGCCTGGTCCCGAGAGGACATACAGGGGCCGGTGTGTTGAGGAGCTCTCAGGACAGGCTGTGCTCAGCCCCGTGATGTTAGAGCCCCTTTCCCTCAGTGACATAGTGTGTCAGCCCCAATACCGAGACAGATGTACTGAGGCCAGGCTTGTGCTGTGGGTGGGATTGAAGGAGCAGTGTAAGGCGAGGCTGTCTGGTCTGGCAGCTGGTGGGATGCATCGGTGGCTCGGTGGTGGTGGGTGGCATCTGTGGCGTGGCTGGCATCGGGTGGCGTGGGTGGGGCATCGGTGGATCAGTGGCACCGATGCATCCGATGTACTGTGCCTGGACTGGGAAGGGCTGGCCTGTGCTCTGGAACTCCTGGTAGCCGTAGCCTTGGTTAGCGGAGGCCTGTGGGAAAGCCTTGGAAGGGCAATGACATCACCTGGGGTGGAGGAGCAGGGCTGGAATTGGTGGGAGCAGGTTCAGCTGGTTCTGGATGGTTGTGAAGAAGATCATGAGATCCTCCTCAGCCGACCTGGTGCTGGGTTCCAACATGTTCTGAGGTCTGGTTGCTAGGGGAAGGGCTGTGCCGGTTGGAGGATGGGCGTCGGTAGGTGGTTACCAGCTGATGAGAGGAAGATCTAGCTGCTCCTGATGTTCTCTTATCTCCAGCAGGACAGTCCTGGCTCTGGCCCCTCTGGTCTGCCTCGTTCTGCCTTGTTTGTGGAGTGAAG
>BHFT01048759.1:0-12573 GCA_004320025.1 Laticauda laticaudata
GATGGAACATTTTTCTTGTCCGCTGTGTCCTTTTTACAAATGTTTTGCATCCGTTGGGCAGTGTGACAGGGCCTTAATATATGGGCACAATTATTATACATGGTAGGATGCCCCATGGCTCTGCAATTAAAGATGATGAGCTTGTCAGCTGGAAAGCTGATAGTTGAGGTTCAAGACCTGAGTGCTGCATGACGGGGTGAGGTCCCTTTGGCTCCTGCCAAACTAACAGTTTGAAAGCATGCAAATGCATGTAGATAAATAGGTACCATTTCAGCAGGAAGCAAACAGCATTCTGTGATATAGTCATTCTGGCCACATAACCACAGAAGAGTCCTCAGACAATGCATTCCTCTCAGCTAAGAAAAGGAGATGAGTACCACTCCTTGGATTTGGACACAATTGGACAAGGGAAATCTTTATCTTTATTATAGATGACTGTTACAGACCAACTTGGCTGTCAGGAGTTTTAGGATCGGGTCTTCTCTGGCACTTTTACTTTGACTCCTTTTTCTGGTGAATGCTAGGTAAGAAGGCCTAGGACAATTAAACTGAAAGCCTTCAGTCTGTTATGGAGCTACAGATCTTTCAAAGGCTCAGTCACTTGGTTTTTACTTGCAGAAGATCTATTTTGGCCCAGATTAGTTGAGTCATCAATTCAGGTTTTAAAATTTGCCTGCTATTATTACTTTATGAGACTGTATTCATAATGTCACATACTATATTGCTAAAGGGATACCATATTCAGAAATCATACTAAAAGGCTTTCATTTAAAAACAAGTATCTAATTTTATTGTAGGTTATAAGGAAAGGAGAAGTGAGCTGCTGCTGGATTTGTACAGCTTGCAAGGAGAATGAATTTGTGCAAGATGAGTTCACATGCAAAGCCTGTGAGCTGGGATGGTGGCCAAATGATGAGCTGACAGGTATGAGCAAAACTTTTTACAATAACAGTTTGTCACTACCTAATAATGTTTATTTTACTTATTTATCTTCCATTTTCCTTCTCAAATTCAATTCCAAAGCAAGATGTATAAGGAAAGAGGAGCAAAAGTACAATACCTGGACAGCCACAAAAGAATGTGTCTGATTACACATAACCCCCCCCCCAAAAAAAATCAATGTTCCAACAGGTAGTCCTCATTTAGCAACTGCCTCATTTAGTGACCATTCACAATGATGACAGAGATGGGAAAACTAACTTAGCCACCAGTCCTCATATTCATAGATCCGTAAAGCAAAAGAAAGCTGAAGTAAAATCATAAGCACTATAACAGTTGCACTTAGCAACTGCTTCATTTAACAACTAAATTATTAAGTCCCAGCTGTGATCGCTAAATGAGAACTACCTGTATATGCATATTTCTATATGGGAATATACACTTAAGAGATTCTGGGCAACTGTGATCCTAAGCGGGGAGGAAGGGTGTATACATTCCTCCTATGGTAAGTTTTTGACTCTGCTCTGCTATTTAAAGGCAATTATGATATCTACTTTATGTCCTTTGGTCAAGTGGTGGAATTCTTATAAGAATCTCAGAGGAAAATAGGTGAAATCTCTGTCTGGGCTTTCAAAGTCTGCCTTATCCTCTGATCCTGGTTGAACCACCATCTTCTCACAATTTATAAAAATGGAAAACTGCAATATAAGCAGTTTTGTGAATCGCCACTAACATTAAAAACTAAATTGGCAATCAATGCAATTGCTGTAGAATCAGAGTAATAGTAATATAAGCTCTTGCGTTTAAGTTCAATTCAAGTTTAACAAAATGTTCAAAGAAAGCATTGTGTGGAACATATTGTAATTGTCAGCTCTGAGATTCAGCTGCCAAGATTGGTATAAGGAATGCAAAAGAGGGTGGAGGAGTTGGAAAGTTCAAGGTTATTTCGTATGTCGCATTAAAAAATTCCAGCTGCAGTTAATTGGTTCTCATGATTAATGAAGTGTAAGAAGTGGGCAAGAAGGTGGATTTTGTGAAACTTGCTGAAAATGGCTTTTGGTTTGGAAATTCAATAGAAGTACCAGAGCTGTTCCTAATAAATCAGAGATTTATTGGAGATTATACTTGTCTCGGAGTGATTGATTACCATGAACAATTCTGGATGCCTAAAAGTAATACTTCAATGTGGATTGTTACTAGGTTAATATATAATGGTGTCAGTTAAAATTATGCAGTAAAATTTAAAAGAAACACTTCAAAAAATCAGCATATGTTCCAAGTTAACATATGCTAAGAAAGTCTGAAGGGGTGTGATGGCTCAGCGGTTAAAGATACTGAACTTGTCAGCTAAGAAAGTCGACATCTTGGATTCAAGACTGGAGTGGTGAGCAACAGGGTGAGCTCCCATTATTTGCCCCAGCTCCTGCCAACCTAGCAATTCAAAGCATGCAAATGTGAGTTGATAAATAGGTACCACTTCAGTAGGAAGGTAACAGTATTCTTTGTGTCTCAGTGTATAGTCATACTGGCCATATGACCAAGAAAGTGTCTTCGGACAATGTTGGTTCTCTCAGCTAAGAAATGAACATGAACATCACCCCTTAGAGTTGGATATGACTGGACTGGGGAAACCTTTACCTTTAGAAATTCTGAATGAAAAAAATTATTTTCCCAAATTAAAAAATTGACAGCCAGAATAATACATGCAGTTAGTTTCAGACAGTCAGTTGTTATGTATTATTTTATCTTCCACATGAAAATTGTATCTTACTACAGAGAATATTAATGGAGGCGAATGAGTTTCTATGATAGGATGTGAAATTTATTTGACTTCTGGAATATTTACAGCTGGAACAGAGCTGGTATTCAGCAGGTTCTGACCAATTCTGGAGAACCAGTAGTGGAAATTTTGAGTAGTTTGGATAACCAGCAAATAGCACCTCTGACTGGAGATTTTACAGTATCCTTCCCCTGCAACACTCACCAAGCCAAACTCACAGAACCAGTAGTAAAAAAAATTGAATCCCACCATTGAGCTGAAATAACATAAAATTACTCAAAGTATCATAGACACTGGGACTAGAAATCATCAGCCTTTCAGATAACAAAGACAAACCATGAGTATTAACACTATCTTTATTGTAGGGTCACAGCAGTAACAGAATCTTGCAAGTCTGAAAGTACTTTCGCCCTCCTTACTTTTACTTTCCCCAAAACTAGGGAGTGCAGCTTCTATAACACTTTCTTCACCCTTATGCATCCTTCTGTCTCAGATGTTATGAATCAGACTTATCTAAGCTACAGCTCTACCTTCATATTTCTCAAGGTCATTTCCTTATACCATTACCTGAACTATCTTATCAGCCCTTAATTAATTCAATGGCCTTCTAATTCATTTCTGAACACATCTGAAAATGGAAATTAGGATAAACAGCTCAAGAATTTGGCATAGCACTACAGAACCCAATGGATTTCTAGCACAAACCCAAGCTTAAAAATCTAAGCCATGTTTACCTCTGATCAATCATAGTAACATTCACTTTACTTCCTAGGAGTGTTGTTCGACTTTGCTTCCAGTTGCTATTCCGTTCTTCTCCTCATCCCACCCCAAGAATGACACAGAAGAGATCTACATGTTCTTCCTGCCTGCTGCTCAGTCCCACTTGCTCCATGATTCAAGAACCAATATATCATAGTGGTTAAAATGCTGGTCTGCAACAGGGTAGACACAGGTTCCCTCAGCCATGAAAGTTCACAGGACAGTTTGGGTCAGCTGCTATATCTCCACTCAGTCAGCCAGATTACAGGTATAAGGTATAAGTACAAGTTTCTTGAGGAAAAAAATATAATGAAGAATTGCTACACCTGCTACTACATTCCTGGAGAAAAGATAAGAACTCAGGAATGCTTTTAGCAATACCTTTACCAGGAAATTGGTATTTGTGCATACTGCTGTTAGTTATACCACCCTGGAAACTACAAATAATTTGAATTAATAATTTGCTTTAAAGAAAGAACAACAGCATTTATTTTTGGTCATCTGATCATAAATAAGATTGATTCTGTACAATTTTTGCACTCCAAAACCTGAAGTTGCTGTGAATTTTTAAGAGTTTAAAATTTACAGTTAGTTTTCACCACATGGATCATTACAATTGTAGAGAAGCATTGAGATTATTGGAACATTGTGAGGGAGTAAAACTGTTGGTGGCAATAACAGCTTAAACCATCCAACTCCTATATTTCTTGGAAATTAATTTGGCTTTTTCTTCAGCTCAGCAGGCATTTATAATATATGAAACATTCATTTGAAACTTTATATACCCGTGACTATATTATCAAACTCATGACTGTTGACCAAATAAATCAGCGTCCAAACTGAGCAATCAGCATAAATAGGATGATGTATCCCACTCATGTACCTAGCAGATCTTTTATTCCTATTTTCTCTAGAAACTGAATGCAGGGTTTCATTTAGGTAAAACAAATGAACAAAAAATAGTATTATCTTGACAGTTAATGAAACTGAAGCAGCTGGATTTCTGGCTGTCCAGATTACAAGCTATGCAGATAAATAATTGTATGGATAATGCTGTCCTGTAAAATAAGGCTTGAAATGCATTTTTTCTATTTAAAATTTTAAAAAATCCTATTCTTAATATTGCTTTTAATAGTCAGGAATGTTGTCTAAGTAATAATCAAAATGTCCAACCACTTTAAAAATTAAATGCCTCTGCTCTCTAATTGTCTTACATACTATAAATGTCTCAGAAGCTAAATAAATATGTTGGCAGGAGAATTAATTTCTATCGATGTGTTACTAAATAGAAACTGTAACTAACATCTGTTTGGTCTGAATGCTGTCTTGGGAAGTTTAGAAATGAATAGATTTTGAAAACTTTAGTTCTCTTCTTCAAATTGCTATGAACAAATTAAAAAGGGTCTATTCTTTTTTATGTGGAGTAAGAGATTACAACAATGATACACGAGAGAATTTGTGCTCATGTAGCAGCTTTCCTTTGCATTTCCTTTCTTTAGCAAATACTTAGGGAGCAGGAATACTTTCCTTTAGCAAATACTTAGGGAGCGGGAAGGAGGAAAAATAATCTATTCTGTTGGCAGATTTTGTCCTATTAGTGGCATGACATAATTAGATGAAGCTTTTTTACTATCTTTTGTGCAAAAATTGCTTGTTTTGATATGAACGCAGGATCACTTATGTTATGCAACTGCTCTTTAAGAATCCCAAAGGAGCTCGTTATTTTGAGATATTTGTCTGCTTATCCAATCATTTCTTTTTTCTTTCTCTCTCTTTTTTCTATCCTGTAGGCTGCCAACCTATCCCTGTAAAGTATCTGCAGTGGAGTGATATAGAGTCCATTGTAGCAGTGGTCTTCTCTTGCCTGGGCATCCTGGTCACCATGTTTGTTACCCTTATCTTTGCACTGTACAGGGATACCCCTGTCGTCAAATCCTCTAGCCGGGAGCTGTGCTACATAATACTTGCGGGGATCTTCCTTGGTTATATATGCCCTTTCACTCTCATTGCTAAGCCCACAATCACTTCATGCTACCTCCAGCGTCTCCTGGTGGGGCTTTCCTCTGCCATGTGCTACTCTGCCCTTGTAACAAAAACCAACCGCATTGCACGCATTCTGGCAGGGAGCAAGAAAAAAATTTGCACCCGCAAACCACGCTTCATGAGTGCTTGGGCCCAAGTAGTCATTGCCTCCATTTTGATCAGTGTACAGCTGACATTGGTGATTACACTGATCATCATGGAGCCCCCTTTCCCCATCCTTTCCTACCCCAGTATCAAGGAAGTCTTTCTGATCTGCAACACCAGCAACTTAGGTGTGGTTGCCCCAGTGGGCTACAATGGACTTCTCATCATGAGTTGCACTTACTATGCTTTCAAAACTCGCAACGTGCCGGCCAATTTCAATGAAGCCAAGTATATTGCCTTCACTATGTATACAACGTGCATCATTTGGCTTGCCTTTGTACCTATATACTTTGGGAGCAACTACAAGATCATTACAACTTGCTTTGCCGTGAGCCTGAGTGTGACAGTTGCCTTGGGGTGCATGTTCACTCCCAAGATGTATATCATCATTGCAAAGCCCGAAAGGAATGTCCGCAGTGCCTTCACCACTTCCGATGTGGTGCGTATGCATGTCGGGGATGGCAAGACACCTTGTAGGTCCAACACTTTCCTCAGTATATTCCGGAGAAAGAAGCCAGGCGCTGGGAACCCAAAGTAAGTACTTTGACAATGCACCTCTATATAACACTTTTTTTTCTTTCTTCTTGTTTCAAAACCTATGTTTTTAAAAAAATGATAATAATATTTGCATTGAAAAAGCTAAGCAAGGCAAAATCTGAAATAGGGATCTAATCTTCCTCTTTGTTTCTTTGAAACTGCAAGTCTAATATTCTGATATGTTCTTATCATCTCCCATCTTATAAACTTTTCTGGTTTCCTTTTGTTTTTGTTTTCTGCTCCCTAACAATGTGCACATAAAATAATTGGACAGCATAGCCATAGTAAACTGTCAACAAATCTTGGAAAGGTTGTTTTTACAGCTACAATAATGTTTCATGTCTGTGCAAATTCAGCCACATAATGAAGAATTTACTAAGCCTTTACTAACTTATATATTAGGCTTCTCACAGAGACAACTGAAAATCTTAGTTCTCCAGATGCTCAGCCTTTATTTGGTGTGACGTATTCAATAGAAAACTCACATGCATCACACAACAAGATTAGTTTCTTTACTGCAGACAAGAAAGAAACTTTATACTATACATAAAGAAGGTTTGCTCTCTCCGATGTTTAAATTCTAAGCCTGTTCCTGCTTCTCCAAATTAGCAGATACTGGATTGCTCGCTTAGCCTTGAGAGACAATTGTCCTGAATTGACTTCATTTCTTACATTATGGGCCTTACTAATGAACTGAGATTCTGTTATGTTGAATTGTTGACTAAGTCTGAATTGAACAGTCTTAATCTTCTAAGAGTCCTTTTTTTCTCAATAAGCTTTTTTCATACTCCAATATACGACAGGTAAGTCATCTGGAAAGGTTCTTAAAGCCATTTCAAATTCAGGATTTTTCTGACTCTTGTTGTGCTTAACAAAAATACGCCTGGCGAAAGCTATGCTCACCCAAACTACTCTGCAAGTCTTCCAGAGTTGTTGGAAGGCTGTGCACAGAACACCACTTTAACCAACCGATTGACAAATATTGTATTTCAGCAGCTTTCAGCTGACTGAATCTTTCCCTAGAAATAATAGGTCTCACATTGTTTATGAATTATAGTGCAAGATTCTCTAAGAAAAATCTTCTTGAACTTCATGTGAATACAGCAGAACCTTATGATACATTCACTCAATCATTTTTTCACTGCCTGATGAAAAATCTCAGAATTTTTTTCTCATCATGCAGTCTCTGTTGAAAGAACAAATTAATATAGAGGCTTTTCTGTGGTTTTCCCTTTATTTAAACAGAAGGAAGGAACGTTGTGGGATGATAATTAAATGCACAAGTAGTTGCAGGGCAATTAGATGAATTTCTTACCTTATAAAGCAAAGTTTACACACATACTTCCATACAATATAGAGGTGATATCTGAGACTATCATTATCATCTTTATCATCATCCAACTAATTTAGTTTAATATTCATACTTGACTAATATCATAGGATTCTACACAGTGTTATTTCTAGATTAGTATTATTAGACAAAAGTGGTTCATGCCTGAATAGAAAGTAATGATAAGCTAAGCTATTTTTTACTTTGGATGAAATTTAGTTGATGCTTAAGAAGCTGAAGAATTTGAAGGGCTCAATTCAGGGACTTCTGGAAATGTAATTGCAATAGATCTTCTCAGGATGGCAGTATATAACTATCAATTCTGAATGATTAGCAGATTTTTAAAAAATGCCTTGAAATAGCAATCCATATAATCTTTTAAAATTTATTTAGTTTTTGTTGCAATAGTGGTGCAGAAGAATCGTTAGAACCATGAATTTGGGAAGATTACATGTGCAAGAATAGGTAAATGTGATGCTTTATTGTTTTTTTTCTTTTATAGCAGGAAATTCAGTTCTATCTGTTATGAGGAATATAATGTTTCTGACAGGGTTTTAAAACCATTTTTGTTCTTTTTCAAGAACCAATATAAAATTTTAAAATAATTACTCTGATAATTTTATAATTCTTATCTTTTTTATTTATTAAGTTTTAAAAACAAAGGAACAACATTAAAATGTCCAAACAATATCAATAAATATTGTGCAATTAGAGACTGGAGAAGAATAGATAATGGACAATATTGAACATTTCATTATTAACAATGAGTTCCTGACCATCTGCCTTTGAAAAAAACATCGTAAGATCAGCTGAGAATTTAGTCTAGGGAAAAAAAATGGAAGTAGATAAAGAACTGAAAGAATTGAAAACCATTTCCCTGGAGTTTTTTTGTTCATAATATCTCCCAAAATGTACTAAAGTGCTATTTGAATTTGCATGCAACTTATGAACTTTGAGGAAAAAATATTTATGACTTTTTATTTTGTGTAAAAATACACATAAAACTAAACATTTTGGAGAGATTTATTTTTAAAAAATCAGATTATTGCAGAAACAGACATAATGTATTAATGAACTACAGTGGTGAGGGGATACCAACAGAATTAGTCAAGAGAGCAAACCATTGCCTTCAAAAATGATTTTATTATAAAAACATATCTTAAAATAAAGATTTCAGTGTAATTTCTTATCCCTTCCTTACATTACAGCATGGACATGACCCAGAAATAGGCTATTTATTTATAAGAGCTGTTAGAGAACAAAAATGGAACTTTATAAGAAAGAACGAGACAATTTTACAGACTCAGATATTGTAAGAAACAAAATGATGCTACCTCTTCTTGGCTAAAAAAAAAAATCCAGTTTTTATCCATAGTAGAAATTCAAAATAGTTATATTTAATCAATGTTTGTCTTTGTAAATGTTCAGATGATCTTCTGTGTGAATTAAAGTTCATCATACGTAGTTTACATGTAATGTTAATCCCTAATATGGTTTGGGATTTAAGGGCTCAGTGTAATTTAGTATTATTTGGAATCAGGAACTCTGGGATGTAAAACATGGTTTAAAAATTCTGGCTTAAAGGCCCGGTCCCACTGCACTTACGGATGCAAAGAGGATGTAAAATGTAAAAAAAAGCTTGCCATCCATTGGAAAACTGCTATTGCATCCGTTGTGTACTCACTGAATACGTTGTTCATACGCTCTATCCATTGAGCATCCATCCACTGCGATTTCATCCACGCAAGAGTTTTGAGCTGCACAATGGATGAACTTTCCGCCGTGTACGATGTACATCCGTGACATATACTAAGGCAACAAACATTCTATGTCCGTTATCATCCGTTAAACGTCCGCTGTATCTCTCGCAATCCTCTGGCCATCCTCACAACTCCACAATTCCGCTGCTCAGCTGGAAAACGGAAAGAGGAGGGAAGTGAATGAGTTACACGGAACGTCCACCACATCATTAAGTAAGCGACGGAAATACAAGGATGTAAAGCGTAATGCAATCTCTTATATAAAGTATTCAAAATGGACAAAATGTTTGTAATCTGGGAATGATCTCTGTATATTTAGGAATTTAGTATTTAGGAATGCTACTGCTCAGGTATCTAGCAGTATGTAGAAGGCCCCATACCAGACAACCAATATTTCTATAAAAAGGGGGAGAAAATCATACTGGATCGCTGGGATGGTGGAGCATACAGTCCCACTATGGTTGCACTGGAGGTTATCTATCCCACAACTTCCTTATCATCACAAGCATGCAAAGGCTTAACCATTTTTCAAAGTTTCACCAACACTTTATTAAGTAAACCAAAATGAACCAAGTTAAACTAAGTGCTTAAGCAAGGATAATCTTTATTACACTTTCTAGTAAACTTTATGACTTTATTAAATAAGCAAAATGAACCAAGTAAGCTGTATTAAGTGTCTTAAGCAAAGATAAACTTAACAAGTAAACAACTCAGTCTCTGACATCTATTCTCAGTCACTCTGAGTCATGTCATGGTCTCAGCTGTTAAGTGGAAGGACTGTGGAGGTGGCTGTGGCTGAGTGCTGGTCTGAGGCACCATTGGGGTGCTTGGCCCCGAGGTACAACAGAGTGGTAATGTGTTATAGGAAGCTATCTGAGAGCTGACATCAAGTCCCATGAGGTTGAGGAGGCCCTTCATCAAGACTTGAAGATGTCAGGCCAATACTGATGACAGATGCCCATTGACGGGCTTGGCTGTGGGTGTGAGAAGGGTTGGGAGGAGTGTAGTGGGCTGTCTGGTCTGCACTGGGTAGACTGGCTGTGGCATCCATGAGCCTGGCCCTGGACTGGGAAGTTCTGCTTCTGTGTGGGATAGTCCTGGTAGTCATAGCCTCTTGGTAGGTGAGGGCTGCTGAAAGTTCGTAAGGCTGTAACATCGCCTGGGGTGGAGGAACAGACTGGACTGTGTAGGAGCAGCTTCAGCTGGCCTTGAGGGTTGTGCAGAAATGCTGTGATCTTCTGCTTCCATCACCTGGTACTGGCCTCGGGCAGGTTCCTCAGGGTCTGGCTCACATAGGTGTGATGAAGGGCTTCCGGTCCGAGGTGGTATGTTGCATTGGTCCAGCTGAGAGAGAAGTTCTGTGCTGGTCTTCATTGTGTCCTGATCTCCAACAGCACACTGTGGTCCTGGCCCTCTCACTGCTGCCTCTCTGCCTGCATCCTCTGGAGCTGGGGTGGGGGTGGGTTGGCCTCTGGTGGCTGCTGCTCTTCCCCCATTTTTTAACAGCAGGGCGTCATCCTCCACGGGATCCTGCCAAATCCGCTGGCAGGGGAGTGCAGCTGTCGGGGGGGTCTCTGCTGTGGGCCCCTCTGAAGACACCTGCCTGACAGGGTAGCTAGCTCCTGGCTGGAAGAGGACCTGGCTGTCTGTGGGCTGTCTGAGGGAGAGGGGTCTCAGAGGGGCTCCTCCGTGCAGATCTCACCCTCCAGGAAACTGCACTGGCCATGATGTACATCTCCCGGTCAGTGAGCTTGACAGTGGGCTGCCCGGACTTCTTGAGGTGTAGCTTGCCATACCATACTGTGCTTCACCATCCAAGGAGTACTTCTGCAGTGTACCCCAGGCTCTCTGCCATATCTCTCCAAGCTGCTGCTTCTTCTTGGTGTCCCAATACAGTCTGTGGCCCCTTTCTCCAGAGGTCACCTGGAGTACCTCTGGAGGTAAGCAGCAGGCCTTCAGCGCAGGGCTTTGAGGGCCTTGGGGCTGGTCCACCACAGCAGCAGCAAGCAGCAGCAGCAGCAGCAGCAGCAGCAGCAGCAGTTTCAGAGTCAGTGCAGGGGTTAGATGCTGGTTGGCCTTCTCACCTTGCAGGGCTTGAACGAGTAGGCACGGGCTTCCTCTCTTGCCTGACTGACGAACCATGGTGTTCCTGCAAGATGTATCTGGCACTACGTCTTCCCTCCTGTATGCTGACTGCGTGCATGCTGCATCTTTAATATCCACGGAGCTGATGGCAATTTCATACTCCCCGCATGCACAGTGAACGCTTTGCATCCGATATACATCCGCGCAGCATCCCCTTTGTTTCCTATAGGCGTCGTGATGACCGCTTCATCCGCTATGCATCGCGCCCTCCCGCTATGCGTCTGCTTCAAAATTCTCCCTGGAGACCCCTTTCGAGGTGTCGAAATGTCCGCTTCCATCCGCTTTCATCCACTAGGCTTCCGATGAACATCCGTTTAACATCCCTGCTACATACTACCTACGTATCTATTTATAAGAAGGGGCAAATTAGTTTAGGCATAGCCTTGCCTTGCAGTAAAATATATAGATTATCAACACCTTAGCTTTATGCAACTGACACTTTTCTTTGTAAATGTGAAATCGTGGGCATTGTCCAGTTATTTCTACTATTCTGGGCTTTCAGATTCTGACTAAAAATTTCATCATATAAGGGAGAAGGCTGGATGTTTAATCTTCCATAATCATCTACCTGCCCTGACTTCTCTCTCTATAATTTCTTCTGGCCCTCACCTTACCGTCCATTCCAATCCATTAGTCCATTAATTCTTCTTTCTCCCAATCAGTAGCAAAAGTGATGTATATTAAATCTAGCTATTTCTTTCATTCTATCCATGTCAGTCTCCCATCCTTCCAGAAGAGCAAGGCCAAGACCAAGCCAATACCATCTCCAAGCTCCCCATCAAAGAAGCAGTCATTATTATCACAGTCAAGGAAGGGACCCAACTGCTGTGCCCTATTTATTTTTTTGCATTGGTCTGCAAATTTAATAGCACAAGATGGCAGTGGAGCTTCCCTGTCTTGCTTACTGATTTTCTCTGAATTTAATAATGCCAAAATAGGGCAGAATGAATACATTAACATTTTCCAGGAGAAAGAAACACAACCTCATTTTCATAACAGTGTCTAGAGCAGCATTCTCCAGCCTAATGAAGTCCAGATGTGTAAGATTACAAATCCATTGTTCTGTCTGAGATGAAAGAAGTTTTTTTGGCTAAGACTGATGGTGGTGGGACGGGGGGGGGGGTTGCTCTTAAATT
>BHFT01048762.1:0-10582 GCA_004320025.1 Laticauda laticaudata
CTTCTTGTCCTGCCTTCAGGTGCTTTGGAGAATAGCTTGACTCCCTCTTCTTTGGGGCAGCCCCTCAAATATTGGAACTCTGCTTTCATGTCAGCATGACATATTTCCCCAGCATAACATGAGGACGCAACAATGCCACTCAATACTGCGGACTCTTTCCTTTCCGTGTCAGGTCCACCCTTCTAATTGATGAAATCCAACATGGGATTGTGGTTAGCCTAATCGACTGGCATCAGGGGTACCCAGCTTAATGCTGACTTTGTGCTTATCACTTTCCCTCTGCCTAATCTACATCACACAGTTGTGGCACAAAGAGGGGAAGGATGTAAGATGTGTACCACCCGTGAGCTTCTGAATGAAAAGAGGGACTATATTATGAGCCATGGTGGCTCAGTGGTTAGAGTGCAGTACTGCAGGCTGCCTCCAATTTGGCAGTTCAAATCTCACCAGGCTCCAGGTTGACTCAGCATTCCATCCTTCCAAGGTGGGTAAAATGAGGACCCAGATTGTTGGGGGCCATATGGTGACTCTGTAAATGACTTAGAGAGGGCTGTATAGCACTGTAAAGTGGTATATAAGTCTAAGTGCTATTGCTATAACTTCTTTCCTCCCTTCCTGCCTCCCTCCTCTTTCTTTCCCTTCCCTTTCCCTCTTATTCCCTTTGTCATTCTTCCTGATGGTGCAGTGCTTAGAATGCAGTATTGCAGGCTGAATCTACCCAAAGCCAGGAGTTCAATCCTGACCGGCTCAAGGTTGACTCAGCCTTCCATCCTTCCAAGGTGGGTAAAATGAGGACCCAAGATTGTTGAGGGCAATAGGCTGATCTGTAAACAGCTTAGAGAGGGCTGTAAAGCACTGTAAAGCAGTATATAAGTCTTAAGTGCTATTGCTATACAGTTCACCCATGGATGTATGCTTTCCTACTGTGGACAGATTTCTCTTGCATTAATTTCTTTGGAGCTTTCCCTGATGGTTCCTTTGTTGCCTTCTCATTGAGTTCAGAATTCACATGAGTTTCTCAGAGAAAGAAAATGTGAACCTGACAAAGTACCTCCCCGTTGTGATCGAGCTGTTGTGGCTCTTAGCCAACAAAACCAGATATTTTTTGTTAATGGACAGAACCCTCCCCAACTAATAAATCATTTTGAAGGTGCGAAGTCAGAAGATCTTGGCTGAGGACTGAGTCCTAATGCTTGGAAGAGGCTGAGAAGAATGACACCAAGATTATACTCGTGGCTCTTTTAGAAAAGGAAGAGATGGCTTACCGTGCTGCCCAGAAGAAGAGTAGACAATTTATTGGACAAAGAGTAGACAATATTGAACAAAGTGAGGCTAACAGCTTTGTGAGCAATTGTGTTATCTCTTTACTGGCACCTCAATCCTGGTGAATTGGTGCACCATGGGTTTATTTCGGCCATAACTTCAGACCATCTTATTTGATAATTGGTCTAGGCTTCTCGCTTCTATGACCTGACCTCTGTGATTTACTATATATGGTTTTGAGCTCAGAACAGCTTTCTCTGTGCTTTCATGGTTTATGTATTCAGGAAAACTCATTTTTCCAATAAACTGCCTGCAATTTCATAGCCTTGATTGAATGTTATGTCTCTGTCTCTGTTTTTTTCTGTCTCTCTCTGTCTCTCCCTCTCTCTCCCTCTCCCTCTGTCTTTCTTCTCTCTCTCTCTCTCTTTCTCTCTCTCTCTCTTCTGTCTCTCTGTCTGTCTCTTTGTGTCTCTCTCTGTCTGTCTCTCTGTCTGTCTCTCTGTGTGTTTGTCTCTCTCTCTCTGTGTTTCTCACTGTGTCTGTCTGTCTCTTTCTCTCTGCCTCTCTCTCTGTGTCTCTCTCTCTGTGTCTCTCTGTTTCTCTCTCTCTCTGTCTCTCTCTGTGTCTCTCTGTGTCTCTCTGTGTCTCTCTCTTCTGTCTCTCCCTGTGTCTCTCTTCTGTCTCTCTCTGTGTGTCTCTCTTCTGTCTCTGTGTGTCTCTATCTCTCTCTTTCTCTCTTTCTCTCTCTCTGTCTCTCTCTCTCTCTCTCTCCCTCCCTCTCTCTCTCTCTCTCTTTCTCTCTCTCTCTCTCTCTCTGTGTTTCTCTCTGCCTCTCTCTGTGTCTGTCGGTCTTATGTCTCTCTCTGTCTTGCTCTCTCTTTGTGTCTCTCTGTCTCTCTCTCTCTCTCTCTCTCATAAATCAAGTATCTTCTTTTAATCTTTCTGAATCTTGAAGGAAAAGGGATATACACTCATGCAGAGGTATCAAACTCAAGGCAAGGAGCCTGGATCTGGCCAATGTGACCATGAAGAAGAGTTCAACTGGAAAGAGATTTGACCTTTTTATTACAGTCAAAAGGACAAGACAGTTCTCATCTTTGAAGTAAATGAAAATGCATTCTTTGTGGGAGGAAAAAAATACCTCAATGCAAAACTTTCCTGTTTTGCATTAAGATAGACCATGGGATAGAAACTTCTCCTACCTTGCTTTAGATCACTCATCTATGGAATGAATATTTGGTTGTGATTCTATTTCCCCACGATTCTTCTGCTGATAAAATCAGATGGTACGGTACATAAAAGCAACAGAGAATCAAATGTAGGTGGGAAAAAAAGTAAGGCTTTTAAAAATTCTTGACAATTATAAACGTGAACTGAAGCCTTCAATGTTATACTGCTGAGCAAGAACAACACTCCTAGAGTGTGCTCTGCTCTTTTATTCAATAGCCACAAATGGAATGAGCTTACTTTTTTAACAATCTTCCCATTCTTTCTTCTCAAATACAAGCATCAGCAGTAGATGTTCTGCTTATTGACCCCATCTATCTTAACTTAACTATCATGCCTGAACTGAATTTTCCAGCCTCTGATATTTGAAATTCTCAGAGTCCTATTAATCAAGCAGAGAGGAGACAGGGTTTAATATGTCTGTCCATTCTTTCATTATAATTATTGTGTACAATTCAGGCTACATTTATTTTTCTGTTGGAAGGGACAAAAGAACTCAAGATCCAAACAGATAAACCATAGATCTGTTTGAGTCACTGTTTTGGTTTGAATATTCTGCATAAAGCAGTCCATATGTAAAAGAATGGAATAGAATATAGAATAGAATAGAACAGAGAATAGGAATAGGAATAAAATATATGGAATGGAATAAAATAGAATAGAAGATATAAGATAGAATAGAGGACTTCCATTTTGCAGGGCTTCGGCGACAGGCAGGAATCTGCGATCGTGCACGGTTTCTGCCTGGGCTCACCGCTGGAGCACCCCGTAGAGGTTGGTGAAGACGGGGGAGACTCCAGCAGGGTTGAGGAAAGCTGCATCTTTCCTCCCCAGCTGGCTAAACTCCCTTTCCCGAAGGTGGCAGAGCGGCGGTCAGAAATGGCCACCTCAAAAAAGCCCTCATCCGGAAAAGAACGTGCAGGAGGAAAAAAGTGCTGAAGTGAAAGTTTTGGCTGACCAGGATAAGAAGAAACAATTAAGGTATCCTGGAATTTAAATCCTAAAAAAAANTGGAATGGAATGGAATGGAACAGAAGATAGAAGATAGAATAGAAGATAGAACATAAAATAGAACATAGAATAGGAATGGAATATATGGAATGGAGTGGAATAGAATAGAGTAGAACATAGAATAGGAATAAAATGTATGGAATGGAATGGAACAGAATAAAATAGAATATAGAATAAGAATGAAATATATAGAATTGAATGGAATGAAATGGGATAGAATAGAAGATAGAAAATAGAATAGAAGATAGAAGAATAGAATAGAATAGAGAATAGAATAGAATAGAATAGAATAGAATATAGAATAGGGATAGGAATGAAATATATGGAATGGAATGGAATGAAATGGGATAGAATAGAAGATAGAATAGAAGATAGAAGATAGAATAGAATAGTTGGAAGGGAACTTGGAGGTCTTCTAGCTTAACCCCCTGCTTAGGCAGGAAACCCTATACCATTTCAGACAAATGACTGTCCAGTCTCTTCTTAAAAACATCCAGTGTTGGAGCAGCCACAATGTCTGGTGGCAAGCTGTTCCACTGGTTGATTGCCCTCAATTAAAGAGAAAATTCTCTTTAATTCCACATTGGTTCTCTCCTTGATTATTTTCCATCCATTGCTTCTTGTCTTGCCTTCTGGTGTTTTGGAAAATAGGTGAAAACAATTGATCAGTGGAATGGCTTCCCTCCAGAAGTTGTGGCTGTTCCATCACTGGAGGTTTTTGAAGAAGAGATTGGACAGCCATTTGTCTGAAATGGTACAAGATTTCCCGCTTAAGCAGGGGGTTGGACTAGAAGACCTAGAAGAGGCCATTGGACTTTCTGGTTGTTCTTTCAAGACATTTCACTTCTCATCCAAGAAGCTTCTTCAGTTCTGATCTTCAGCTTTGATCAGATCCCTACACCACTTCAGACAAATGGTTATCCAACCTCTTCTTAAAAACCTCCAGTGTTGGAGCATTCACAACTTCTGGTATCAAGTTGTTCCACAGATTGTTCTCACTGTCAGGAAATTTTTCCTTATTTTTAGATTGTTTCTCTCCTTGATTTTCCATCCGTTGCTTCTCGTCCTTCCTTCATGTCCTTTTGAGAACAGGTTGACACCCACCCCTTGTCTGCCCCCTCTAGACACTGGAACAGTACCATCTACCTGTGTTCTATGGGTATTCTAGGTTTGACTTCAGATCCCTGGCATTCCTTATAATTTAAGATACCAGGCTGAGAAAACTGGCTTTTTTAAAAACATAAACTTGATTGTAATATTCAGGAGTAAAAGATTACATTTGATATGGGTTCTAGCTAAAAGGAAACTGCAGGAAACCAGCTTACCATACTATTATGGAAAATAAATTGTTGGGGTTTTTTTCTCCCTGGAAGGAAATGCACAACTCTCGTTAAACAATTCACAAAGTCTTTGAAAAAAATCCTACTGTATTTGCTTCGGCAGCTGAATCTTCCCTGGACTTGTTTATATCTCTTCAGCTCGTCAGCACTAGAGTGTGATAAAATATTCAACACTGTTTTTTTTTGTTCACAATTAGCCATGGGTAACCTTCCTTCAGTTTCCAGCTATTTGATAACAAAGCTATAATAAAGTTGCTTTCCTGTACATTTGGGTGTAAATATTTACTGGCTGCAAAAAGAAACAAACAAACAAACAAAAAAACCCCACCTCTGCAACATTACTGTGGAAATATATTTGTAACATTGGGCCTCCTGGAAATTTACAATAGAGGCTAAAAACAGATAGACGAGTACAGTTGGACATTATCGCTCAATGATTAAAATATTAATAATCTTAATGTTCATGATTAATTTTCCTTGGTTTTTTTTTCCATCAGGTCCTTGATTATCTTAAGGACCCCACCCAAAAATGCTGAGATGTAGACAGTAGATGTTAACTATAAAGAATAATGTTATAGCAACCATTGTGGTGCAGTGGTTAAAGTGCAATACTGCAGGCTACTTCTGCTGACTACCGGCCTCCTGCAATTTGGCAGTTCGAATCTTACCAGGTTCACAGTTGACTCATCCTTCAGTCCTTCTGAGGTCAGTAAAATGTGGACCCAGATTGTTGGGGGAAAGAGGCTGACTCTGTAAATGACTTAGAGAGGACTCTGAAAATCACAATGGAGAGGTATATAAATCTAAGTACTGTTGCTATTCCTTCCTTCCTTCCTTCCTTCCTTCCTTCCTTCCTTCCTTCCTTCCTTCCTTCCTTCCTTCCTTCCTTCTCCTTTCTGGTGGTGCAGTGATTAGAATGCAGTATTGCAGGCTGACTCTGCCCACTGCCAGGAGTTTGATCCTGCTCAACTCAAGGTTGACTTAGCCTTCCATCCTTCTGAGGTGGGTAAAATGAAGACCCAGATTGTTGGGGGGCAAGAGGCTGACTCTGTAAACCATTTAGAGAGGGTTGTAAAGTACTGTGAAGCGATATATAAGTTTAAGGGCTATCGCTATAACTGCTTTGAAAAGTCAGGTTGTTTCAAAATGTGGGTTATTCAGTGGTTTCTACTGAAAAGTGAAAAGTCCAGTATTTGTGGTGAAGTGCATATGGTTGTGGTTCCCATATAACTGGGAATGCCTTCTGTAGGGTTCAGTGGGGCTAATTTCTGATGAAAAATATGGGTATTCCTCAGTTTACAACTTCATCAAAGTTACAGCGACACTGAGAAAAGTGACTTTTGACTGGTTCTTCTGAAAAACCTGCAGTGATGGAGCATCCACAACTTTTGGAGGCTATTTGTTCCACTGGTTAATTCTCACTGACAGGAAATTTCTCCTTAGTTCTAGCATGAGTGACGAAGGAAGGGCTACTTTACTTGACCCTACACAATGTTTTCTGACCTTGGCATAACCCAGGGGTGTCCAACTTTTAAAGCCTGCAGGTCAGATCCATCCCATGGGGTGCTTAGATCTGACCTGTGGGGCCACCCTGGAAAAAGCAAAGGACCAGCTTGCTATGACTCTACCAATGAAAACTGAGTTCAGGAGGGCTGCAGGAGGCTGTTGCAGCTGAAAACAGGGCCCAGGAGAGAGGGAGACTGTGTCTGTCTCCCTGAGCTTCATTTTCATTGGCAGAGGGCTTGCAAAACAAACTAAAATCAAAACCAAAGGAGAAATGTTTCCCCTTTTGCATTTGAGCCTGCAAGAAGGAACAGGAAAGGAGAAAGGGAAAAAAGGAAAGACAAAGAAAAAGAAGGGAAGAGGGGAAGAGAGCAAGGAAGGAAAAAGAAGAATGTCAGGACTTGGGCAGTTACCTCCATTTAAATCATGAATCTCTAGCTGAACTTCCAAAACTTAAAGAAGATTTATTAGGAGTAAACATGTCAGTGCTGCTGGATGTAGCGGACTCTGAGTTACATCATTCATTGTCACCCTTGACCCTGGTTTTCCCCCCACCCCTACCCCCTGGGTATATTGTAATTCATATTCTCCAATGGGACACATCCATAGCCAAGAGTCATCAATCATGCTCTCCAGTTAGAATTTTGTGGGGCTGAAATTTCAGTCACCTAGTTACTATTTGTGAAAACATTTATGGAATGCACTTTCGGTTTTGCAAGCTGCTACACTGCTCCTCCCTCCCTTTCTGTTGGCAACTCTAAAAAGACCATAGAAATATTTTATGAGTTGACAAAGGAAAGAGGAGCAGGAAGAAGAAAGGAGAAGGAAGAGGGAAGGAAGGAAGGAAGGGAGGGAGGGAGGGGGGGAGGGAGGAAGAAGTTTTACGAGGTTTTCACAACTCAAATCTGTACAATCCAAAGGTCCACCTTCTGGACCTTTGGGAAATCATCCTACTGTAAAAGGAACATCATGGAGAAACTTGAGAACATGCTCAGGCAAATCTTCTGGGAAACAGAATACGTGTAGCAAATTATTATTTCATTATCTTAAAACCGGCTTCTAAAACAAGAGAGAGAGCAATTTTGCAGAATACAATGGTGCTGAAGCCATGTTCACATCCACAATCCTGAACCATTGTTTTAATATACAAAAGAATCATGCATGGCTTGCAGTTCTGCTAATTCTGTCATTGTCTCGGGCAACCAGCAGAGTGCTGCATTGGGGGTGTTTTCTGTTGTTGTTGACAGAGATAGTTAGGGAGGTGAAAAAGAAGGCCTTTTGTGAGCCAACCGTACCATCTAAACACAGTAACTTCGCTTTCACTGAGTTAGTAGGAATCCAATTGTGTGTCTGAAACTCAGCCTGTACAATGGCACCATTGAATCTTCTTGAAGGCTTCCTTGCTCGATTTGTTTGCTCAGCTGTGAGAAATGAGAGGATCACATGGTTTCTAAGTCTGTGACTGCAAAAATGATGCACTCCACAACCTGACACGAGGATAATTGGTACCTGTCAGCTGAGTTCCCAATGAGAACCCTGGGCCAATAGCTGCTGAAATCTCCTTCGTTTGCTGAAAACCAAAAGCCACAGCTTTAGAGGTTCCAAGGACACATTTATTAGTTCACAACTTTTTCAGTAGAACTTTACAAGTTAACTTGATGCCCTTGATGTCTCACAAATGGAAGGGCAGGAAATACCACTATAGGGTGGGGAACTGGAAGAAACATTTGATCAGGCATAAAAGACCAGGTCCACATATGAAGGTCTGATTAAATAGATTTATTGCTAAAAGCCTATACATAGGAATCTTCTCAATGACGAGAATGGAATGGAATAAATACAATGCAATGCAATGCAATGCAATACAATACAACATAACACAACACAATACAATACAATATTGGAATGAAGCACAGATATGAACAGGACAGAAAATATGGAATGGAATAGAGAAGAGAAGAGAAGAGAAGAGAAGAGAATGCTGCCTTTATGATATTGAAAAGCTACATTAACAGAAGTTTGCAATTCTGAAGTACAAACTTTCCATCATTGTTTTAGATACTTGATCTATTGGGACAGTTCTTCCTAAGTTTCTTCCTCTGACCCTTAAGCCTCTGGGGGCTCCTATCTCTCTTCTCTTATGGGGTTTCCTAGGTGGCATCTTATCCCTTCATCCCCCAAGGTTGTCCATGCATTCCAGGACATTCTCCTGGGAATTTCTCTCCAGCCGAAGCATAATAATGCAGAGACGGTGTTGTAGCAATGGTACTCTAAGCAAGTGTCCTAATTGAGTAATAGCCAATTTGGAAAATTAGGTACATCCAGAGTTTCAACAGACACATACATCAAGAAAGATACTCAAAGCCAGGGTGCTGTCAACTTTTAATGTGAAAAATCCCTCTCCCGGGTGACTCTAGGAGCGAAAGACACAAAAAGACGGAGGATGAATTATAGTGGTAAGCAAAAACTAACAACAGAAATCTCATTTTGCAAGGGGCCTAGGTTGTTTGAGTCCTAGATATGAAATTGTTACTCAGGGAAGGGCAGTATTTGATTATGGCTAGCCTGGAGAAAAGAAGGACTAGACTGCAGTATTCCAGTATTTGAGGAGCTGCCACAAAGAAGAGGGAGTTAAGCTATCCTCCATAACACCTGAAGGCAGGACAAGAAACAATGGATGGAAACTAATCAAGGAGAGAAGCAACCTGGAATTAAGGAGAAATTTCCTGACAGTGAAAACAATTAACTGGTGGAATTTAGGTTTTTAAGAAGGTTTTTAAGAAGAAATTAGACAACCATTTGTCTGAAATGATATCGGGTCTCTTACTTGAGAAGGGGCTGGACTAGAAGCCCTCCAAGGTCCCTTCCAGCTGTAGTGTATTCTAAGTGCATTAAGTCCAAAGCAAGGAGATTGCACAAGAAGAGGGGGTCAACTTATTTTCTAAAGCACCAGAAGACAGGACAAGAAACAATGGATGGAAACTAATCAAGGAGAGAAGCAACCTAGAATTAAGGAGAAATTTCCTAACAGTGAGGACAATTACCCAGTGGAACAGCTTGCCTTTAGAAGTTGTGGGCGCTCCATCACTGGATATTTCCAAGAGGAAACTGGACAGCCTTTAGGCTGAAATGGTATAGAATCGCCACCTTCAGCAGGGTGTTGGGCCTTCCAACTCTGGTATTCCGTCATTGCGTTCTGTTGTTCCAAAGAACTCTAACTATCATTCTGTTAATCCCATTATAAAGCATTATTCTGAAGGTGCTATGAAAACACTGGCTGTCACACATTCAGTTCACTCTTTTGCTAATTTCATCAGCTGACTGAAATGCTCAAAGAGCCATATCTTGGTTCCTAAACCTATCTATTTGAAATAAATTCCCTGGATACGAATGGATGGTGTGTCACACATTACCTTAGTCCAAGAACAGCTGCTCAGATTATCTTTTTTCCATAGTCTGTTTTAGCAAACACATAATCAATACCTAGGACTAAGGAAGTAGAGTCTAGAAGGAGATATTAAGCAGCTTAGCTCTGAATGGAAAGAAAGAAGTAAGCAGAAATTCATCTCATCTTGCCCCATTATAATTCTTTTTGGTATAAAAAGGAAGAGATTGAATCGGGTCAAAATTCTATTATTAACCCCTACAACAATAGAGTTGCTGTAATTCTTGTGGTGTCCTTTCCCTGACCTGTTCTACTTTGAAGGACTGACATCAGTGGTGGGATTCAAAATTTTTTTTTTTTACCATCAGTTCTGTGAGCATGGCTTTATTTATTTATTTATTTATTTGATTTGTCAATCGCTTACAAGATAATAGGTATAAGTATAAACATGAGTAAGAATATAGGAAATAAGTACGAATAAATGGGGACAATAGGACAGGGACAGTAGGCACAATTGTGAACTTATGCATGCCCCTTACAGACCTCTTAGGAATGGGGTAAGGGTTAGGGTTAAGGTTCTGACCAGTTCTGGGGAACCGGTAGCGGAAATTTTAAATAGTTTGGAAAATCGATGGTGGAAATTTTGAGTAGTTTGGAGAACTGGTAAATACACCTCTGACTGGTCCCACCCCCATCTATTCTCTGCCTCCCATTGATTGGCTGGGTCTTCTTTGGTTGCCCTGCACAGGAGAACAGAGCTGGAAATAGGTTAAGGGTAGGTCACACTGGCCGACGGATGCAAAACATATGTAAAAAGGACACAGCAGACGAGCAAATTTTCCATCCGTTGTTA
>BHFT01048763.1:0-32809 GCA_004320025.1 Laticauda laticaudata
CCACTAACCTGCTTTCCAGCCCCGTTCTCCTGTGCAGGGCAACAAAAGAAGACCCAGCCAATCAGCTGGGACTCGGGAGGCAGAGAATAGGTGGGGGCGGGACCAGTCAGAGGTGGGATTTGCTGGTTCTCCAAACTACTCAACATTTCCGCTACCGTTTCTCCAGAACTGGTCAGAACCTGCTGACTACCACCTCTGCTTCATACTTCTAATAGCTGTGGTTATTCTGCTATAGCCACAGGTTGAGAATGTTAGATGCTACAGTTCATCAGCTTCCAGACAACACTGTACTGCAACATATGGAGAACTACAGCAACACTGCATTTCCACCAGTGTTTTATCACCAAAAATATGTAAGTCTATCTTACTCCTCTCTTGGCTCTTTTGACTTTTTAGCTCTTGACCTGTTAGCGTGAGGGAGGAACATCACCGGAATCTGCACTCAGTCGTTCAAGTAGTTCACATTTTTATTAGGTAGTCCTTGACTTACAATCACAGTTGAGCCCAAAATCTATGTTGCTAAGTGAGATAGCTGTGAAATGAGTTTTGCCCCATTTTATGACCTTTCTTACCACAGTGAATCATTGCAGTTGTTTAAGTTATTGACACAGATTGTTAAGTGAATCTGACTTCCCCATTGACTTTACTTGTTAGAACATGATCGAATGACCCTGAGACACGGTCATAAATGAGTCACTTGCAGACCACCTGAATTTGGACCACATGACCATGCTGAAATGGTAATAAGTGTGAAAACCAGTCATGTCCCCTTTTTTCCCCTGTTGTAACTTTGAATGGCCACTAAATCAATTGCTATAAGTTGAGGACTACCTGTACTACTTAGTGAAGCTAATAAACACACAAGGAGTTGTAAGGAGTGAGTGAAACAGGGGAGGCACCGACCCTAAAGGGCCTGTCACATAGGCCGACGGATGCAAAACGTATGTAAAAAGGACACAGCGGACGAGAAAATATTCCAATCCGTTGTTATCCGCCTCTAATTGCCCTGAATTTGCATAAGCAGAGCGGACAACAACGAAGGAGAACGGACGTGGGGAGGATTGCGAAGATGTTAAGCAGATGCTCCATCGGAAAGCCTAGCGATGGAAATAGGATGAAGCAGGGCTTCCAGGGGAGCACAGCGCAAAGCGGACGCGCAAAGCATGGAACGGATGCAGGAGCGGATGCCGAGCGCATACAGCGATGCATCACGGGAAGCAGCGGATGCCTAGCGGATGCCTGAAGATGCAAAGCGTTCATTGCGCATGCGGGAGATGCATTGCTCAGCCCACGGATATAAGGAAGCAGCATCCCAGCAGGTACCATTTAGAGAAATAGAACCTGTCCAGACACAGCTCTCCAGCAACCAGCCAGCAGCCAGCAAAACCAACAACAATTGGGAGAAAAAGAAAGCCCTGCCATCTCTGCAGCCCTAGCAGAGGACAAGCAACCATCCACCCACTGCCCTGACTGCTTCACTGGACTTCCTGCTGCTCGGCTGGACTTTTGTGCTGGGGTTCTGCTTGGCGCTGCATCCGGTGGCGGGGTTCTGTGGTGGTTATCTCGTTTGGTGCCGCCCTGGTGCTGTGTTCGGTTACCGCGTGCTCCTCTGTGCTGGTAGCTTTAGCATGTTCACTGTAGCACATAGTAATGTCTCAGTACTCTTGTGGCACTTGGTCCTGTTCCTGCTGTGCTCCTGTCCTGCTGTTCCTGCTGGTGCCCTGGCTAGGTAACCTCTCTGGCGGTGCTGCGGTGCTTACTCTGCTGTGCTGAATTTGTAGTTCAATGCTGTGCTGCTGGCGTCGGTGCTTACTCTAGCTTAGATGATGATCCTGTCTGCGGTCCGCTGGTCGTGTGGTGCTTACTTGCTGTGGTGATCCTGATCCTGCTGTGCTTGCTATGTCTGCTTGCGCTGCATGCTGACTGTCCTGGCTTACTGCGTGCTGTGCTGCTGCTGTTACTCTGTGCGCGGCGCTTCTGTTTCTGGCTGCTGTCTGTGCTGGTGCTGCTGGTCCTGCTGGCCTGTGGTCCTGCTTTTGCTGCTACTGTTGTTGTTGCTGGTGGTGGTGGTGGTGGTGGGTGGAGCAGCCCTGAACCTTGAAGCTCCTCTGATGAGGGGCCAGATGCGCCCTTGCCAGAGAGGAGAGAAGAGGCATAACGCATGAATGGAGAGAGGCAATACTACATCGAAGAGGAATATGAGGATGAGTATGCTCGAATGGCTGAGGGGAGAAGATATCTATGGGAGAAGGGGCACAGGCTCTATCGAGACACAAAAAGGAAGCAATCCTCTTGGGAGAAGAAGGCGGAGAGCTGGCGCTACATTCTGAGGTCCCGCATCTGGCTGGTGGAACCCATGCACACCTGGACGCGAATGACTCAGAAATCATGCACCAGAAGCCACAGAACAGGTCAAGCTGACGGACCGGAGACTACTGATGGCCACAGTGCAGCTTCTTTGAGAGGTGTAATCCACCACCGAGGAAGCAGCCCTCTTCTGTTAGCACCTTCCTCTCTCAGGACCACAGAGACCAGTCTCTTCTGCCAAGAGCAGCTCCTGTTCCATGCGCAGGATCTGTGGAGCCGTCCACGATGAAGACCCCCCCGACAGCTCACTCCCCGTCGTGAGCCGGGGAAGGATACCCCCGATGCAGTGGGAGCAAGAGAGGGCACTTCCCACCGAAGACAACCCACATCACCCCCAGCTCCACTCCACAGAAAGCAGGCAAGGACAGAACCGAGGGGCGCAGCCACACTGGTCGCTCGGAGATCAGGGCACACATCAAAAGCATTGTAGATCTTCTCTTCTCTCAGCTGGTACACACCGACATACCCATCCCAAATCACAATCCGTCCTCACTACTTCAACAGAACCCTCATGAATTCTGAATCACATACCAGTGATAAAACAGGGATCACCAGTCTTGCACAACCTCCGGCCCCAGCTGAACTGCTCCACCCAGTCAGGTCTGTCTCACTCAAGGTGATTCTGCCTTCCAAAGCTTTCCACAGCTCAACTACCAAGGCTACGGTTCCAGAGTCCAGCAGCACAGGCAGCCCTTCCCAGTCCAGGCCACAGGTTCATCATACGCCACCGGTGCCACCGGTGCCACTGATGCCACCAATGCCACTGACCACAATGATGCCACAATCCACTGATGCACCATGCCACAGATGCCACCCACGCCGTCACCTCACTCAGCTGCAGACCAGAAGCCCCACTACACTCCTCTTCCTCCACCCCACAGACAAGCCTGGATCAGAACATCTGTCTCAGTCTTGGGACTGACACCCCATGTCTGGAGGAAGGCCTCTTAACATCACAGGAGGAGCAGCTCTCTGAGAGCTTCCTCCTACACATCCCTGTTGTCCTATTCGGGGCCAGGCACCCCAACTGGCCTGAGACCAGCATCGCAGCAGGCCACCACCTCCACAGCACCTGGACCTTCACCCTGAGACTAGGCACGACCTCGAGTGACTGAAGAGTGCCAGAGACTGGGTTGCTACCTGTTGACTTTATCTGTTTGGACACTTATTGGGATTTTGTTTTTAACAGTTTGTTATTAAATAAATATTATCTTTGATTCACACACTTGCTTCCAGTTCTTTTAGTCAATAAAGTCTTGGTGGAAACTTTAGAAATGTTTAAGATTTGCATGCTTGGGATGGGTTAAGATAGCGTGGGATGGGCAGGGATACCTGTTGCATGGGTATAGCTGTGGGATGAGTAATACCTGCATGTGCAAGCATAGTGGGACTGTATGGTCCACCATCCAGCTTGCCACACCTATGACCCTTTATTTCAATACAATGTAATCATGATCCACACGTTCAACATAACACAACTCTTTATTATCCCTGTTCATTGTAAGACCACTCAACATGCATGGATCTCATCCGTGTGATGAGAAGCTGCAAGGAGCATTCCATTATCATCTACCATCCTGTGTTGCCACTCCACTGCTCCAGCTGGGGAGTTGGCACCAATGGTTTCAGGAGATTGCTCTGGTCTTCTGCCCCACGTGAAGCGCTGTTGGGCCTTGCACATCCACGTGTCTATCAGGTTTCACACTTGCCTCCATTCCAGGCTCCATGTCCCCCTTGCCTTGTTGGAGGTCCTCGAGCCTGTTTCTGCAACACTGGGTACACATGAGATTGTGCAGGATGCAGCAAGCTTCCACAATTCTCACGGTCTCTGGGCTATGCTGCATGGTGGTGAGAAGTACCGGAACCTGTTGGCCAGGATGCCAAAGGCGTTCTCCCACACCGCCTTGCCTGGACAGCCTGTAGTTGAAGATCTTCTCACGGGTTGAGGCATCTGGAGGTGTAGGGCTTCATGAGGTAGGTTCTGAGGGAGAAGGCGTCATCCCCCACGATGAAGTAGGGCACATCTTGTGGTGTCATTGGCAGGGGTTTGGATCTAGGAAGCCCATGATGAGTGTGTTCCACCCCATCCTTGAGGTCACTGGCGTTGTATACCTGGGCATTCTGAAATGACCGTTGCCTGAAGCATCGATGTACTGAACTTGTAGTCAGCATCGACATTGGCGAAGAGGGATGCTGAAGAAGCCCTTGTAGTTGTGAATTAATTGGACCGTGTTGTGGAGCTTTGCAGGCCACATGCTTCCCATCTATGGCTCCAACGGTGTGGGGGAAGTTCCACTTCTGATACCACTGCTCTGAACTTTCTTCCAGCGCTCTTCAGTGGAGGGGCACTGGGGGCTCCTCCCGTATTCTTCGATGATGGCCTGCACCACTTCTCTGACCACAATGTGATGGTGTTGTGTGGCACCCTCCAGCCGTACTGCATGCTCCTGTACGGTGTCCGGAGGCCAGGTGGTGCAGAGTCAGTGCCACCTTGGTCCAGGGTCCAGCTGGGCCGGAAGTGGTGTTTGCCTTGGTCAACCTGGGTCTCAGCCGTCCACTTTGTCAACATGGCTGCAGCATCCTCATGAAGTGTTGGAATGACGAGGTCTTCATTCCTCAGCTCCACCATCAGCTTGTTTATGTCCGTACTCGGCTTTCTCACGATCCATCTTCGGACCCAGACACTTTGGATCGCTCTTTTTTTTTGCATAGACAGGTGAAAGAGCTTGTAGATGGCTTCGCCACTTGTGTAGAACGATGTGGCATACAAAGGAGATGTGTACAATCATGGTGGAGTGATGTGTATCTGTGGAGAGCAAAGACAGAGCAAGGAGCAATATGAAGGTGAGAGCGTCTGCACAGCTAGGGCTGTGGACTGAAAGATGAGATCCCAGGTGATTTCTCCCCTTTTTATAGGAAATATAGTTTCACAGTGTCCATGATCTCTAGCGTCTGCAGATATCCTAAATACCGATACTCCTATCGAACGTCCTTTTCATTTTAATGATGTGTCGAGCTGTACCGCTCTCCTTCTATGTCCGTGTCTAATGCTGTGTGTCGTTCCGCATCTGTTTTTGCTTCTCCCTGTGTCCTTCATTCCACGGAGTGGATGCGCGAGTTGCGCAGATGCACAGGGATTCTACGGATATAGCGGACGTTAAGCGTGAAACGACCGTATCAACGAATGTTTCCTGTATGCTGCGATGTAGAATGACGCATTGGATAGACATTTCTGCTCAAGAAGTTTTGTGCAGCTCAAAACTTTTGAGTGAGTAAAATGTAATATGACGTGCTGGATGGATAGAGAGTATAAAACGGAGTCAGTGAGTACAGACGGATGCATGCGTTACCAACAGATGGCAAGTGTTTCTCTCCATTTTACATCCTCTTTCCATCCATTGGTGCTGTGTGACAGGGGCTTAATCAAGCTGCCTATTTACCAGAGATGAGCACAATCCCCTGGAGCCAGAAATGACTAGCACATATGTGTGAGGGAAACCTTTATTTTTAAGGGAGATCCAGTGGCTCAGCGGTTAAGATGCTGAGCTTGTTGATCAGAAAGTTCGGCAGTTCGGTGGGTCGAATCCCTAGCACCATATAATGGAGTGAGCTCCCGTTACTGGTCCCAGCTTCTGCCAACCTAGCAGTTTGAAAGCATGTAAAATTGCAAGTAGAAAAATAGGGACCACTTTGGTGGGAAGGGGACAGCGTTCCATGCGCCTTTGGCATTTAGTCATGCCAGCCACATGACCACGGAGACACCTTTGAACAGTGCTGGCTCTTCAGCTATGTAATGGAGATGATCACCGCCCACAACAGCCGGAAATGACTAGCAAATATTTGCGAGGGGAACTGTTACCTTTAAGGGAGATGCGGTGGCTCAGTGGGTAAGCTGCTGAGCTTGTTGATCAGAAAGGTTGGCAGTTTGGCAGTCCGAATCCCTAGCGCCGCTTAATGGAGTGAGCTCCCATTACTTGTCCCAGCTTCTGCCAACCTAGCAGTTCTAAAACATGTAAAAAAATGCAAGTAGGAAAATAGGAATCACTTTTGGTGGGAAGATAACAGCATTCCGTGCGCCTTCGGCATTTAGTCATGCCGTCCACATGACCACGGAGACGTCTTTGGACAGTGCTGGCTCTTTGGTTTTGTAATAGAGATGAGCACTGACCACTAGTGCCAGAAACGGCTAGCACATCAGTGTGAGGTGAACCTTTTATCTTGCCAAGAAATAATATTTATTCTTAAATATATGAAAAGCAGAAAACATTCCCGGTCTAAATGATTATCCCATTGACTGTTATAAGATGCATATTGAGTTCCTGGCCCGATATAATGGTAAGTCGATAATGAATTCTTTTTAAATAACATTTTCCCAACATCTTTCAGTAAGGTTTATATAAGAGTGATTTTGAAAGGCTGAAGATAAAAAGCCTACTGATTGGATATTTTGTTGTCCAATTTCTTTGTTAAATATTGACTCAAAACTATTGACGGTCACCTTGGTCTCATAGGTTAAACAAGGTATTATGTTTGATTATCTATCCTGTAGAATCTGGTTTTATAGTAGTTTGCCAAGCATCTCATTGTATTAGGTCCCCCATTGATATTCTGGATGCACTTTTAGAAAACTTGTAATTAATAGTGGCAATTCCTCTGAATATGAAAAGAGGCTGTTCTGACCCAAACCTGTTCCAAGGAAACAAAAAACAAACAGAGGTAAAAGCAAAATCTTTTAATGCTTCTTTGTGAATTCTGTTCATTCACACAATTTTCCGATACTTTTGATTAACAGAGACTATTCTTGCTCGGAACGGTTCCAACACGTTCCGACGCAAGAACACTAGATTAAGTTGTCAAGAAATATTCAAAACCAAAAGTCTCTAAACACAAACCAGGATAGTCCGAACTTCCACAAAACTTGAAGTGCAAGAACTTCTTTGCTTCCTGCAGAGAATCCCACCTTTGAGGGCTGGCTTTTATCCCTTAAGGGAGGGGCCATTACCTTGCAGCCTGACTCCCGAGTCCCCCGTGCTACTGTAGCTGCTTTTACTTTCCAGCAGCCCTGTGGGCATGCGCACTGAGCACAGGCCCCTCAGGGACCTCTTC
The DNA here is from genome assembly GCA_004320025.1 of Laticauda laticaudata. NCBI lineage: Eukaryota > Metazoa > Chordata > Lepidosauria > Squamata > Elapidae > Laticauda > Laticauda laticaudata. The sequence goes on from BHFT01048763.1 coordinate 7,474, forward strand.
ATCACTGCTGCCAGCCCTCCACAATCTCTGAAGGCAGCACTCCACTCCCTGATGGTCCTGGCCCCATCCCTGCCTCACATGCAGGCCCTTCATCCAAGTCCTCACTGTCCAAGGCCCCTATATATATGTGTGTGGCATTCTCCTGCTTTCCGAAGGTTATTATAGTTGGAATAATCTGTTCATTTATTGTGATATGTTCTGTCAAACTGCTTCTTTATCTCATTTAATTTTTCATTCAGTATTGGAATCATTAGCTCACCTTATTTGACAACCAGAAGACATTTGAGGAGAACAATAACTCGAGTTTACGATAAACAATTATTATATACTGAAGGTTATCGTGCTGATTGAAATTCCTAAATGTTGTAATATTGAGCAACAGTTTGATAATTTAATAGGTTATTCAATTAATTGAAGTAAATTTTAAAGGCGACTGATACAATATTCCTATAAATAGTTTTTTTCCAAATTGGGATTTTACTTGTTGATTAAAAAATAAGTGCCAGTAATTATTAAAATGAAATGCTTAATTTATGGATATAACTATATCTTTTTTCTAATCGGTAATAAACATCAATGTAAACAGATGAGTAAGAAACCTACTGATGGAACATATGGAAAAATGATGCTACAACAAGGAATAGTACTTCAAATTTGATATATTTGATATAGAGAGAGCTATTCCTATGCTAATACCTTTAAATTATCTTAAGCAGGTTGTTGATATATTAAGACATTTTCTGTAGGAAAGACAAACCCCTAAGTTTTATCTAAATCACAGCTATGACATTCAGTTTGATCATGGGACATATATTTTTTATTTAAATCTCTCTATGGAAAGTAATCAGGTTTAAAACATGACCAAGTTCACCAAACATTATCCCCACAACCAGAAATGATTCTTTTACATAACGATAGGGATTTGGACCTACTTTTACCCATGGTTTCATTGCATTTCTTACATAAAAACTTAAAAGGAAAACTCTGGAGCATAACTTGTGCTCACGATTTGTATAACAAATTTAAACCTAGGATATTCCCAGCTGAACATTATGAATGACTATGTTGTCATTTGAAAAAGAGAAGGAGGGAAGGAGGGAGGGAGGGAAGGACCTTCCTTCCTTCCTTCCTTCCTTGGAAGGAAGGAAGGAAGGAAGGAAGGAAGGAAGGAAGGAGCAAGAAAGCAGAAAAGGGGAAGGGGAAAGAGTAAGGGAAGGGAAAAAGGGAGGAAGGAAGGAAAGCAGGAAGGCAGGCAGTCAAGAAGGAAGGAAAAGAAAGGAAAGGAAGGAAGGAAGGAAGGAAATTCCTGCCTTAGAACTTGGCCACCAGAAGACATCAAGGCTCCTCTAGAAAATAAGGGTTTGGTGCTCTCCCTGGTTTCGCCTTCCTCCATAGGATACAATGGATCAGCTGAGCCCCACCCAGGTTACCACAAGTGCCCCTAACACAAGCAATGTCAATCAGGCAGTGCTGACATAGCCACGCGCCCACCCATGCCCCTCTGAGGTCGAACACAACCCTTGTGCAGCCCTCAATGAAATCGAGTTTGACAACACTGACTTAAGGTTACGGTTGGGTCTCCATGAATTTGTAGAGGAAAATGGACATTGCTGATGGATTTGGAGGCCCTGGGTATGGTTAGGAGGGTGCATGCTTTCCAAGCCTGCCTTATCTACATTTCCTGGCAAAATACATGGGAAAATCCCATTTGCAGACTATCCACTTAGGGTTAGGTCTCCATTAATTTGGGGTGTGTGTGTGTGAGGTGGACATTGCCAATAGTTTCAGAGCTCCTGGATATGGCTAGGAGGGTGCATTGTTTATGAGCCTGTTCTGACCCAAGCCTCGTACTAAGGAAACAAACATCAAACAGATATAAAAGCAAAACCTTTTTAATGCTTCTCTGGGAATTCTGTTCATTTACAGTAAAAAGCTGTTAAAAACTAATTGTCCCAGATAAGAACAAGCATTGCCAAGGTTGTGCAAGGCTGTCTAGAACACTAGATTAAACTATAAGGAAATAATGAAAACCAAAAGTCTCCAAACACAAACCAGGATAGTCCGAACTTCCACAAGACTTGAAGTGCAAGAACTTCTTTGCTTCCTGCAAAGAATCCCACCTCTGAAGGCTGGCTTTTATCCCTTAAGGGAGGAGCCATTACCTTGCAGCCTTACTCCAGAGTTGCCCATGCTCTTTCCTTTGAGCAGCCATGCACACATGCGCCCTGGGTACAGGCTCCTCGGGGTCCTCTGTATCACTGCTGCTAGCCTCCACAATCTCCAAAGGCAGCACTCCACTCCCTGATGGTCCTGGCCCCATCCCTACCTCATACACAAGCCCCTCATCCAAGTCCTTGCTCTCCAAGACCTCAGCCATCCACATCTGCTGCTGGCAAATCACAACAGAGCCTGCCTTTCCATGATTCCTGGCCAAATACATGGAAAAATCCCGTTAGCAGAAAATCCACTTAGTTATGCCATTCCTGTCCAGTCTCTTCTTGAAAACCTTCAGGGACTGGGCATCCACAAGTTCCAGAGGGAAACCTTTCCACTGATTGATTGCTCTCAATCTCAAGAAATTTCTCCTTTGGTCTAGGTTGGATCTCTCTTTCATGATCTTCTACCTTTTACTTCTTGTCCTGTCCTTATATGCTTTGGAGAGTAGGTCAACCTCTCTTCTGTGTGACAGCCCCTCAAATATTGGAGGATTGATCATGTCACCTGTAGTCGGGGTGGGATTCAAATTTTTTAACAACTGGTTCTGTGGGCGTGGCTTAGTTGGTAGGTGTGGCTTGGTGGTCATGTGACTGGGTGGACGTAGCTTGGTGGTCATGTGACTGACTGGACGTGGCCAACTCAATATCACTCACATCGAGGCACACATCTCCTCGCCTGGCTTCTCCTGACTGTGGGGATGCTGTAACAGTCGTAAGTGTGAAAAAAGGTAATAAGTCACTTTTATCAGTGCCATTGTAACTTTGAATGGTCACTCCACACAAGCAAAGTACCAGCAAAGGAGGGGAAAAAAAACTCCAGAGAAGTTCCAGAGACAGGAAGTCTAGTCCTGCCAAGAATGTAATAAGGGTTAACGGAGAGGCAGTTTCTGTAAGCAACACCAGAATGTTTCCTTCCTGCCTTCCTTACAGGATTAGGCCAGTAATTTCTTCTAACAACCGGTTCTCCAAACTGCTTAGAATGTTAACAACTGGTTCTAGTCAATAGGTGCAAACCTGTAGAATCCCACCCCTGCCTGTAGTCCTTCTCTTTGTTAGACTAGACATACCTGGTTTTCTGAATTGTTCATTGTGTGGCTTAAGCTCCCAATCAGCAGTGGGATCCTACCTGCTCCACTACTATCCTCCCTGCTCCACCTAACGCGCATGCACCTAATGCACATGCGCAGCTTTCCACACACCAACTGAGGCTTGCAGCACCAATCAATTGAGAGGATCACCTCAGCTGATCATCGGAAGCTTTTTTTTTTTTTTACTATCTGTTTGGATGAACCAATCCAAACCAGTAACATACCACCACTGCTCCCAATGGCTTACCATCTTGAACAGAAAATTTTCCAGCTTTTTTACAAGAATAGAATAGAATAGAATAGAATAGAATNGCAGACTTTGTAAATAGTTGAACAGTGTTGAGGGAATTATTTGTTTAGCAGAGTGATGGCCTTCGGGAAAAAACTGTTCTTGTGTCTAGTTGTTCTGGTGTGCAGTGCTCTATCGTGTTGTTTTGAGAGTAGGAGTTGAAACAGTTTATGTCTAGTATGTGAGGGGTCTGTAAATATTTTTACAGCCCTCTTTTTGACTCGTGCAGCATACAGGTCCTCAATTGAAGACAGGTGGGTAGTAACTGTTTTTTCCACAGCCCTATCAGGTGTGGCAAAATGAGCCTTCATGTGGACCGCCAGCAAATTAAAATATTTTACAATAATTTTGAGTTGCTGAGTGGGAAATTCTAGGACAGGAGTGTCAATCACAAGGACTGGGGGTCGGACCTGGCCCGAGGGGTGCTTAGACTTGGCCCATGGGGCTGCCCTGGAAATAGCGAAGGACTGGCCCATGGTGCTTCTGCCCACGAAAACGTGCTCCCGAGCTCCATTTTCAGCTGTCATGGCCTCCTGCAACCCTCTGCCAATTAAAACGGAGCTCTGTTTTCACTGGCAGAGGGTTGCAGGAGGCCATGGCAGCTTGGGAGCCCATTTTCACTGGCAGGGCGCTAAGGCCTCCACAGATACTTCCGCACGAGTGATGTTGAGTTGGCCCCGCCCCCCCGCCCCCCCCAGGTCAAACACAACTGTGACGTGGCCCTCAATGGAATCGAGTTCGACACCCCTGTTCGAGGAGTTTGATTTACTGTCAGGCCTTTAAGCGCCCTGAAGTCAAATCACTTAAGCTTTGTCCAATAAACAGGGCCCTATTGTGGTTAAGAGACTTTGTAACACCAGCGACTCAAAAATTACTCTCGCATCCTTGTTAATGCGTGGTAGAATAGGATTAAGCTTGTGTCTCCAATTTACACAGAACATCTGTGGTTTTGCTGAGTTACATTGTTGACCTTTTTCTTGTTGGTTTTGCCTCAGATAATTACTTGGGGATGGATTTTTTTGCTGCCTCAAGCCAATGTCGTTCTGGCTTTGTGGAGGTGATCACGGCTTCCTTGTTTTCTGTCAGAAAAGGATTTGAATGGGTGGGTGAGCGGTTTGTTCTGTGAAGAGAGACACCGGATTGACACCCAGTGAGAAACTGGTCCTGAGAAACTGGTCCTGATCTTTGCCCCATGCAGAAGGGTAGAAGGAGATGTCCTCAGAGTAACTGTTTTAAAATTTTATTTTAGCCATAAAAGTGTTTCGGTTTGTATCCATTCATGTATTGTGTGTCTGTCTCTATCTGTGTCTCATTGGTGTGTGAATGAGACCTTCCCGTGTAGTCCTTGACTTATGACACAGTTGAGCCCCAAATTTCCATTGCTGAGTGAGAAAATCATTAGAGTTTTGCCCCATGTTACAACCATTCTTGCCACTGTTGTTAAGTGAATAACTGTGGTTGTTAAGTTACTAACATGGCTGTTAAGTGAATCCCCCATTGACTTTGCCTGTCAGAAGGTCACAAAAGGGGAATCATACAACCCCAGGGACACTGCAACCGTCATAAATGTGAGACAGTTGCCAAGCATCTTGAATAGAAATCACATAACCATAACGGTCATAAGTGTGAAAAATGGTCATAAGTCACTTTTTTCAGTGAGTTGTAACTTTGAATGGTCTGTAAATGAACTGTTGTACCAATAATGTGACTGTTGGTTTTGGCTTACTCCATTATACATAGCCATTCGCTGAAAAATAATAAATCATGGTTTATGACAGTGGAGTGAAGTAACCCAGCTTTGTTGGCTTAGTCAACACATCATAGTTTATCACTCATGGTGGACATGTGAACAAAGCAAAGAAATATTGCAATAGGATTCACCTCTTAATGCAGAAGATTCTCAAAGTGAACATGAAAATAAAACCAGAAGCTTTTCTTTTAATAGAAAATGAATAGAAAAAATGATTTGGGGGAAAAATTGAGAACTTTCATCCAAATTTTGATCATGTGATCATGTGAATGTTCCAACAGCCAGAAGTGTTTTTTAAAAGGTTATGCCACTTTTTTCAGTGCTGTTGTAACTTCTGTCAGAGGTGGGTAGATCGAGTTTAAGTCCTCTGTGCCTGTGAACTGGTGAAACACAAGGTTAAACAGCTATGCCCACAATGGTGTAAACTGCCATTGATCTTCACAGAATTCAGCTCTCGACAAGCAGCACACTTAGAATCCCACCATCAGGGACCAATCTTATTTATCCAATGTTTTTGATGCTTTGTTAGCTCTTCTTTTGAGTTCGGCTTTGTGTAGGAGGCAGGTTGAGTAGATAACCGACATTCCCCCAGATGAATAAGAAAAGGGGAAATCTTTATTATCCTATCAGGGAGGGGCGAATCATGCAGACAACTTCCTGGCAGACAATAAAAGCAGTTCTGACAGCCGGATCAAAACATTCATCAAACTTTGCTTTTCTTTCAGGCATATCAGTGTTTAAGTGACAGCTGAAGAAGGCTGATGATGGACTTCTTACATTTTTTTCTCCAGGCGCCTGCTACTTTTTTGGGGTGGAATGTGTGTGTGTGCGCGCGTGCACGTGTGTGCAGAAGACAGGCAAGGCAAAATGCTTGCTGAATTCAGTTTGAAGTGTGATCCTATTGCAAGTCAGCTTAACAATGAGAAAACAGAACAATTAGTGCCTCATTTTGTTCAGATGATCTTTAAGAAAAGTACACGGAAGTCCTACAGCCAATAGGGATAGAAGGTTATGAGACAGATTAGATAGATGGTAGTGATGATAGATAGATGATAGATTAGATAGATAGATAGATAGATAGATAGATAGATAGATAGATAGATAGATAGATAGATAGATAGACAGACAGACAGACAGACAGACAGACAGACAGACAGACAGACAGACAGACAGACAGACAGACAGATGATAGATGGATGGATGAATGGATACATATAGATAAAAGATTATGATGATGATGATGATGATGATGATGATGATGATGATGATGATGATGACGATGATGATAGAGATAGATGATAGATAGATAGATAGATAGATAGATAGATAGATAGATAGATAGATAGATAGAGACAGACATAGAGATAGATGTGATGATTGATAGGATAGATAGATAGATACAGTAGATAGATGATAGATAAATGGATGGATGGATAGATAGATGCTAGATAGATAGATAAATAGATAGATACCTTAGATAGATGAGAAAGAAAATAGAAAAAGATGATAGATAATTGATAAATGATTGACAGAGAGAAATGATTGAGAGAAACTAGATAGTTGATCTAGGTAGATAAGAGAAAGAGAGGGAAAGGGGGGGATATATGATTTTGGTTGAAATCTTAAAGTGTCCTACACTGACACTTTACTGACAAAACTTATAATAATTCCACTGAAATGAAATGGATCAATTTTGCTCTAACAAGGGAAACAGAGGGGAGGGAAGGGAAGGAACAATAGCATTGGGGGAAGAGGGAAGGTCCTAAACCTGAGGGTTTATTGATCTGTCTATTGTAGATCACTTTGTTAATTGACTCATGAAGAAAAGCTTATAAATTTGGAAATAATTATGTGTATTGTTCCCCCCACCCTTCAGTGCTACAGTCTTAATTCAATCTAAAGCTGTTTTTTTTTTTAAAATAATGCTTACCTATTCACCTGCCTATCAAGCTATTCTCTTTCAGGTTTCACAACATAATGCAAAACACAGGAAAAAAAGTATGAAGCAGTAAGAGGCACTGGATGCATGAAAGAAGGGAGAAGAGCAAGAAATATAATTAAAAGATGCGAGCCATCTTTTAATAAGATGAAGAGCAGACAGCTTATGAAACTAATGATTGGTTAGTTCTAGCAGACATTGGCTAGGATGTCCACAAATGTAACCAAAGCCAATTTTGCACACACCATTGTATGCAAGTTAAGATGTATAAAGTAATAAAACACAATCTAGAACCCTAGTAAAGAAAAAAAAATGCCACAATAAACAAATAAATAAATGTAACACAGAACTCTAACCATATGAAAAAAAGCCCACATAGAATCAAACCAACAATAACAGTAACTGTACAAAATTATCATGAGAGTTGTGACGATGGTTGATGCACTCAAAAAGTCAATTTTGCTTGGACTGATCAGTGGAAAAAAGGAGAAGAGGCTGTCCTAGTACTTATTGGTTGGACACTGTAAACAGGGATGTCCAACTCGATTCATTGAGGGCTGCATCAGGGTTGTGTTTGACCTCGGGGGCCAAGGTTGGGCATGGCCAGCTCAACATCACTCATGTCAGGGGTGTCTGTGCTAGCCTGAGAGCTCTGTCAGCTAAAATGGGCTCCTGAGCTCTGTTTCAGTCACGACAGGCTCCTGCAGTTCTCTGCCAGCAAAAACAGAGCTCGTGGGGGCCATGCATGCCCCCTGGGCCTTATTTTTAGCCACAATGGTCTCCTGCCATCCTGTCATGCCTGTGTCAGAGTCTGAATCCGAGTAGGAAGATGAACAGTCAACAAGGAATGGGAGAGTGCCTCTGTTGATTGTGAAGAAAACTTGGGAAGGGCAAAGTCAGGCTGGGCAAAGCAGGGAAGAGGTAGAACAAGGGAGAGGGAGCTCAGAGGAAGATCAAGGCCCCTCTTCATCCTCGGGCACACAGGGAAGAACAGAGAAGAGAGCAATGTGGGTTGTGTAGCTTATGGGGGAGGAAAGGGCTCTGATTCCCTTCACAAGGCACACCTGGAGATGGAGTTTAAAGGAGAGGCAGATGGGTGGGGTGATTGTCAGGAACAATTGCTGAGTTTATCTAAGGTTGGCTGCTGTTATCACAGTTCCTGGCATCCTCCCAACCGGTTTGATTTACTGCCGTGTTACTTCACTTCTGGAACTCCTTATTTTGACCTGACAGAGTTATTACCTTATTTTGCCTTGTTGGCTTTATAATTTAAAGTTTTCTGGTTACATTGTTTAGATTGGAATATCTGCAGGCAAAGGCTGTCGCAGGTTTGTGGAAGAGTTTTTTCCCCAGACTGGAAGGTAACTGGGACACTGGGGACAAAGTTGAAGCTAATAAAGGAACTCATTCTTATTCTCTGGCTGTGTTGCCTTTGTGTCAAGCCCTGGGTCATCACACATCCTCTGCCAATGAAAACAGAGCCTGGAAGAGCCACATGCCCTCCCGAGCTCCATTTTCACTGGCAGAGGCACCCCAGGCCAATCCTTTGCTGTTCCCAGGTTGGTCCCATGGGCTAGATCTAAGCACCCCACATGCTGGATCTGGCCTGCGGGCCTTGAGTTTTACACCCTTGCTAAAAAGGATGACATGAGATGGACATGGTGGATCTGAAGGAGGCAATGCAAGGCAGAGGGGCATAGAGAGTGCTGAGCCATTGAGAGGATTGAATGGCTGGCAATGACAATGATGAAATTAATTAAAATGCAGTGATTTTGATGCTGAACAAGCAGAACTCAAAACCTCTCTGCAAGAAAAGCTATGCTTGGAAATACTGTGTCCAATTTTGGTCACCACAATACAAAATGAGATGTTGAGACTTTAGGAAGAGTGTAGAGAAGTGCAACAAAGATGATTAGGAGACTGGAAGATAACCCGTATGATGAATAGAATAATAGACTATCAGACTTGGAAGGGACCTTGGAGGTCTTCTAATCCAACTTCCTGCTCAAGCAGGAAATCCTATACCAGTGGTGGCTAATCTTTTTGGGATCCTGTGCCAAAAATTGTGTATGTGCTTGCATGCTCGTGCTTGCATGCCAGCACCCAGAAGGCAATGTGCTCTCTCCCATGCCCCCATGGATGTGTGTGAAATCCCTACCCACCCACCCACACCCACCCTCTTACCTGCACTGTGCCTCACAGCTGATTTTTGGCTGATCTGAGGCTTTTTTCGGCCTCCCAAAGGCTTGAGGAAGGCTTCTGCAAGTTTTGTAGGCTGAAAACTAGCCCCATTTTGTCACTTCCTGTTTTATCTGAAAATACTGGAAGTGATGAAACGGGGCTAGATTTCAGCCTACAAAGCTTGCAGAAGCCTGCAGTAGCCTTCCTCAAGCCTCTGGAAGGCCAAAAAAGACCTCAAACCAGTTGAAAATCAGCTGTGAGGCATGCACATGCACAGTGAGATAAGTCTGCCTGCAGTTCGCATGCCGGCATAAATGGCTCTGTGTGCCATCTGTGGCACACATGCCATAGCTTCACCATCACGGCTCTATATCATTTCAGAAAAATAGTTGTCCACTCTCTTGTCCAATCATTGTGGAAACTAGGTATGTCCAGTCTAGTGTTTAAAAGGACTAGGTGTAATGTGATAGCAGTCCTCCAATATTTGAGGGACTGCCACAGAGAAGAGGGGAGGGATTGACCTATTATTCAAAGCACTTATGGGCAGGACAAGAAGTAATGGGTGGAAGATTATCAAAGAGAGATCCAATCTAGTATTAAGGAAAAAAAATGCTGACAGTGAGAACAATTAATCAGTGGAATGACTTGATTCTGGAAGATGCATGTGCTCCAACTCTGGAGACTTTCAAGAAGAGATTGGACAGCCACTTGTCCAGAATGGTATAGGTCTGTGATGGCGAACCTATAGCACACGTGTGTCAGTGTTCAGGATAAGGTCAGCATTCCAGAAAAACTCAATTCCAATCAATAAATCTGAGACAGACATCTTAAAGGTTCCTTTTACTAGAACAGTAAACTGGCACATCTGGGAAATCCCAAATCTGAAAGTTCCGGGTTTCCCTCCAATAAGTAAAACATTTCAAATCCAGCCCTGCACCCTTTATTGCATCACATGCCCCAATCACCATCCATCCCAACTTGAGATGTCCCCTCAACCACTCCTCAGCCAGGTGCAGAAATAACATGACCTTGACTTAAAAGAAGAATGCTATTATGTCTAACTAAGTACACTCCAAGAAATTCCTCCCTCACATTTTCCCAGACTCAAGAATGTGGCAGTATGGAAGCTTCTGGTGTTAATATGGCTTCCAAAATTGACAGCGTGCCAGAAGTGGCACACCGAGCAATTGATGAAGGCACATCAGCCGTCGCCCCAGCTCAGTTCCATTGCACATGCGCACCCGGCGCCCGCCCACCAGCTGATTTTTGGGTATCTGCCATGCATGTTTGGGGGGCCAGGTGCATGAGGAGACATGTGCGCATGCACGGAGGATGAGGTGAGTATGGGGTGGTCTTGCGTGTATTGCATTATGGGTGCAGGCATGCGTGCATGCTCTTGCAAGTGCACATGCATACTTTCGGCACACAATGACAAAAAGGTACCATCACTGATATAAGTTTTCCTGCTTCAGTAAGGGCAGGACTAGAACACGGGTGTCAAACTCAATTTTATTGATGGCCACATCAGGGTTGTGTTTGATCTCAGGGGGCCGGGGGAGACGTGTGGCCAGGGGGCATGGCCAGCTTCATGTCACTTGTTGATGCTCCATTTTCAACTGTGACAGCCTCCTGCAGCTCTTTGCTGGTGAAAACAGAGAATGTGGCTTCCTTAGGCCTCCATTTTCACTGGTAGAGAGCTGCAGGAGGCCCTTGTGGCCAGAAACAGAGCCTAGGCAGGCTTTGCATGGCCTCCCTGAGCTCTGTTTTCACTGGCAGAGGCACTGTGGGCTGGTCCTTCTCGGTTTCCAAGGCAGCCCTGCAGGCCAGATCTAGACACCCCGTGGGTTGGATCCAGCCACTGGGCCTTGAGTTTGACATCCCTGGACTAGAAGTTCTTCAAGGTCCCTTCCAATCAGAGGTGGTATTCAGCAGGTTCGGACCAATTCTGGAGAACTGGTAGTGGAAATTTTGAGTAGTTCAGAGAGCCGACAAATACCACTTCTGACTGGAGATTTTACAGGATCCTTCCCATGCCACGTCCACCAAGCCACGCCCACAGAACCGATAGTAAAAAAAAAAATTGAATCCCACCACTGCTTCTCACTCTATTATGCTATATTCTGTACAACTTAAGCTTTCCTTAGACTAACTTTCTGTTACGGAGTGGGCTAGTCTTTCTTCTAGACCAGGGCTGTCAAACTCATGGCCCATGTGCTGGATGCGTCATACACTGCCCCTGCCACTGCCAGGTTTAGCAAAGGGGAAAAAAGTCCCCATACGTCACGTGATGTTGCCATGACAATGTGAGTTTGACAGCCTGTTCTATAGGAAGCCCTGTTCTATAGGAAGGTTGTTCTCTCTAAAGAGGAATTGTTTTTTGTTAACCTGACCTTGAGATTGTGTTTCATGAATCCAAGAACTAAATTCTGAGACTCCTTTCCAATGGTAAAACAGAATTCACTACGCAGAAACGGAGCCTCCATCTCTTGGGAATATCTTAATTTGGATTCTGCGGTAAGCACAAGAGACAGGATTCTAATGGTCTCTTCCAATTCTATGATTCTATTTTATGAATGGTGCAGAAGTCCAACTACCTGGTCATCTTTATCTCTTCCCAGGCAGAGAATATGAATTGAATAGGAAAGGATTCACTGTGAAGCAACACTGTGTAGCAGTGGTTCTCTACTTGTGGTCTACTGACCTCTGGGGGGCTGTGATGTCATCACAGGGGGTCCACGAAGGCTTGAAGAAATATTATGATTTCAATCTGAAGTCTCAGGAGTCTGTGGCCATGGTCTGTAGCAAAAAGAAAAAAACAACAATATTTAAAGGAGGTTTGTGGTGAAGAAAAGGACAAGAAACACTGTTGTGTAGAATTTCTAGGCAAAGAAAGCCAATTTTCTTAGCAAGTGGCTCATACTTTAGAGAGGTTAAAAAAACAGGCCCAAAATAAATGGCTGCGGTGCAGGATTGGGCTGCTATCAATTCGGACCAGTTCAGCTGAACCGGTAGCTAATTTTATGGCCAGTTTGGCGAACTGGCAAATTCTACCCCTGGCTGGCCCCGTCCCACCCACCCCACCCTTCCCCTCCCAGGAGTCCCCACATGGCTTTTTTTCGATCTCAGATAAATGTGGAGGCTCAGTGAGGGTGAAAAATAAGCCTCCCAGAAGTTCCAAAAAGCCAGAAACAGACCTGGGGAGGCCTTTTTCACCCTCCTAGAGGCTCAAGCAAAGCCTCCGGAGCCCAGGGAGGATGAAAATGCCACACACACCTCGCAGCCCGTTTCACTCTTAGGCCAGGGTGATGCAGGAGGCCGACTAGGCCACACCCACCATGACCACACCGGGGCAGAGAACCAGTTGCTAAATTTTTTGAGGCCCACCCCTCTGGGGTGTTCAGAAAGCATTTTTTAAAAAAGCTGAATTCTTTCTTTCAATAAGAAATGCAAATGAGAAAGGAAGGTGTTCTGTATAAAAATAGTAGACTCCAAATAACGCATTCTGATTGGTTAATAATAACAAATGGGGATTGGTTCAAAATAGAAACCAATCCTCATAAGCCGCACAAGGCGGCAAATCAAGCATGTCATTGGCTACAAGCCAGCAGCACCAAGGAAGGTATATAAAGGACTGTCGCGGCTATTGAGTCACATGTTCCGTTTTACTGACTGTTTGTTCAAATAAAGAACTTGTTGTTGAACCGGTCTACCGTCACGTTTTTCCGGACGGAATAAACTGGCAACGAGGGTGGGATTGTCCTAAACGCTGAGACCAAGCACGCGGTGATAAAGAAATTCCATGACGGTAACACAACTGGCTGGAAACAACGCGCCGCCCGCAATTTCAATCCCAACGAAGAAGGATTGGGAATCCTATGTAGATCGCGTTTCCAAGATGTACTTGAAAGCAACGAGATGGAAGGAATGCTCAGATTCAGGTAGGGGCTGTGTTCTTAACACATTGCGGGCTACAATCTTCAAGATGGGCCAAGGCTCTAGCGAAGCCGCGCGAGATATCAAGCAAATTGACGTGGCCAGAATTACAGGAGAATGCTTAAAAAGCTCACTAACGCTCCGATGCGTGTCAAATCTCATAAGGTGACACGAATTCTAAAACTACGAAGAGACAGAGGAGAAGGAGAGACCATCGCTGAACTTCGTAGGCAGCTCTCCGACAAATAGGGGGAGAGTGCGAATTTCCTAAACGCCAGATGAAGCATGAGGGACCGAGCTGGTGTTGGGCTAAGGACTCGGACCAAACAGAGCAAGCTACTAAACAAACCCAACATAACCGTCGCCCGAAGCCTAAATCGCAAGCCACAGCCGCTGAAGCCACAAGAAAAATCGGCTGTCAAAATGAAAGGCTAAATGAACACGAATGGCGATGAACGAGCCTGGCCAGAAGGAAAAAAAACGTCTGCCCACCAACCACTCACGACGAAGATTATGGCGAGACGTCAGAAATCAGGCGAAGAAAGACGACGAGTCACCGCTATACGCCAACCAAGAAATAGAGCACGAAAAAGAAAATTGGTGGAATGCGCGGCTGCCGGAGGAAACACCATCTCGAGCTGAATGCAGGTTTCTCGATGCCTTTTGAGAGCTTGCAAGAAACGAGGGCATATCGAGAAAGTCTGCAGGACAAAAGAACGACAGCCCAACAAGATGCAGCAACTCTCCCGCACAAGCTGAGCCAAAACGAACTGAGAAAAAGTGGCAGCAGAACAAGTGAAGCCATTAACCGAGAGAATACACATCAGACTTTCACTATGGGAGCGCTCAGACAGAAAGCGGGAAGAAAGTTTAAATAATAATAAAATTGAAAGGAAAGCCCTGAGAAATGGAAGTAGAGATCTGGATCCTTCCTATCGATGGTATCTTGGGAACAGCATCAAACAAGGACTAGTCCAGATATCAAACTAAAAAAGAACTCCAGAGGCAGAGAACCTCAAAAGACTACCAGGGAAATCCGAATCCCTGTAGTCGGCTGGGACATTTCCGAGTCTCCGTACAAACAGCATGTTGAAGTGCTACCACTGACCATAGTTCGACGAGACCGACCAAGCTCCTGGGCATCGGAATGGTTCACTACCATTGGGCATCGGGATGACCGGGATAAGACCTGAGTGGCGCACGACCGACTGGGAGGAAAACTAATCCAGGAATTCCAGGACGTTTTTCACGGCTCACTTGGCAAGTATCGGGGAAATCCTATTTCTTTTAGTCTAGCCCCAAGTAACCCCACAGAGACTAAAGCCAGGCCGAGTTCCTTTTGCCCTAAAAGCAAAGATAGAGGAAACAGCTTAGATAAAGCTATAGCCCAAGGGGTGTTAGAACCTGTGGACGCATGCCTAAGTGGAAATGCCTAATAGTTACACCTATTAAACCTGACGGTTCGTTAGAATCTGTTGGTGCTATAAGGCTAACCCTGAACCATGCACTGCAACGGAGAGCATAACCCGGTGCAGTAGTGGCAGCACTTTCTACATTCTCCTGGGCAGAGGAAAAGTTATTTCGCTAAATCGATCTGGGGCGCAAAGCTTATCAACAGCTCCCAGTAGACCCCGCAACAGCCGAAGCACAGAACATAGTTACTCACAAAAGGGGCCTTCAAATGTAAAACAGACTCCATTTGGAGTGAGTGGTAGCCCACCTAGGCGTGTCAGAGTCTATGGAACGCCTCCTAAATGGCATACCAAGGAGTCGTACGCATTATTTTGACGACCGTCCCTAAGATCAGCTAAAGATGAATCAACTAAGAAAGACTTAAAGAAGTACTAACTAAGTTCAAGAGAAATCTGGCCCTCAAATAAAAAAGAAAAAGTTGCTGTCTAATAAGGAAAGCGTCGAATTCCTGGCTATTTTTTAATTTAGAACCGGAGAAGTATACATACCCTACCGACAAAAAATTAAACGCTAATAAAGAGCACGCAGACCAAAGAAACAAACCGAATTACAAGCATTTTTAGGACTGATAAACTTTTATAATGTAATTCCTACCAAATAAGGCTACAATAGGCAGAACCATTGATCGCGTGCACTGGAACAAGAAAGCAATTTGGATTGGGGGTTATAGAAGAGAAGAAACTTTCCAAAAAATAAAAAACTTGCTAAAATCGAGACACCGCGTTCTCATTCAATTTAGCACACACCGCTACGCATTTGAGGGTAAACCTGCGACGCTGCACCAGTTCGAGTCGGTGCCTCCTGAGCTACCAACTGCCTGATGAAAGAAGGCACCGCGTCGCATACTATTCAAAGAACGCTGTCCAAAACCGAAGCGAAATTACGCCAATTGGACAGAGAAAGCCGCTAGCAATTGGTCGCTGGAGTGAAATGCTTCCACGAAAGTACGCTATATGGGCGAACTTTTAAATCAATAACCAGACACAAACCACTACTAGGAATTTTGGCGGGAAAACAAGCCACACCCTAATATCCTGTGCCCCAAGAACTGAACTAGATGGTCAAGTTCCTAGCAGCCTATTCCTATACTCTGACACACGCCACAGGGAAACAAATTTCCCATGCGGACGCCTTTGAGCAGAGAACCTAACCATAGCAGAGGAAGACCCGGCACCAACGATGACAGCAATTACAGATAGAGACTTGCCTGATCTACCCATATCCCGCGAAATGAATGTCGCCAAGAGCCCACCGCAAAAGACCCCATTTACTGCCCGCGTTTCCTTAACTGGGTAGGTAGAGGCTGGCCGAAAAACCAAAAAACTGAGATACTTTTAAACCCTTCCGGACCAGGCAAAAACTGAACTCTCATCCAAAAAGGGGGTTTATTGTGGGTGATCGGGGTAATTATTCCTAACAATTACAACCGCAGGGTACTTGGTATGCCTTCACGAAGTCACCTCAGGAATAGTTAAAATGAAAAGCCTTGCTAGAAGTTAATGTCTGTGGCCAGGTATTGAATAGGGACATAGAATACTGGGTAAACTCGTGCAACAAATGTCAGAGAATCAGACCATCCCACCAAAGCACCCATAGAGACTGGGAAAACCCCAAAGAGGCCCCTGGTCAACGAATCCACATTGTATTTTGCGGGTCCTACCAAGGGGCATACATTTCTGAATTGTCGTGGATCACCATACTCTAACTGGCTAGAGGTAAAGAAATTATGCATCTAAACGACAACCAGAAACGTGGATAAAGCAACTGCGACAAACTTTTTGCAACCCATGGCCTACCGGACGTCCTAGTGTCCAATAAATGGGCCACAATCTACCAGCCTCCAATTCAAGCAATAACCTAGCCCCTAGGTATAAACATGCCTAACGTGCGGCGCTGGCCCCGGTGCAAAACGGTAGGGCAGAGAGAATGGTCAGGTTTCCAGGAGGGTTTTTAGAAAAAATGGAACACTGGAGATGTCCAGAATAGAATAACGCGATTGCTCAAACCCTCCAGCATATAACACCAGTACCAACCACAAAACCCCAGCAGAATTACTGATGGGAAGGAAACTAAAGTCGCATTTCTAGATAGATTTACATCCAAAAATTTCCACACTAGAAAACCCCCCCGCTCCTCTGCTTGATCAGGAACTTTGCAAATAGGCGACTTAGTTTATGTAAAGAACTCACCGGGGACCCACTATGGCCTACCCGGACAAATACACAGATACACAGGCCCAATATCCTACCGATTAACGTAGACAACAGCAGGAATGGAAGCGTCAATGGTAGACCAGGCTTCGCTCACCGAAAAATAGAAAGAAATACAAAACACACAACATACATAGAGAAAAACGACGAAAGTTTCAAACCAGGTGGGGGGGAAAATGCGAGAAATCAATAAAGAACCGTTTAAAATCAACTCCGAAAATAATAACAAACAAAAAGAGCAAATAAAAGACTCATCACTGCGTTGAAGAAAGTTCGTAAAGATCCATCGAAGGGGGCGCAGCCAGGCCAGCTCGACCTGTGGCCCGGAGGAAAACGGGGAGGGAGCGGCAAAACCGCAGGCCTAAGAAACTCAGGCGGCAGTTAAAAATGGCTGACTCAACCCTTCCAGACGAGGGTTCCAGGGAGAAGGAACGGAAGAACACAGCAGCCCCATCCGAACCGGTCGAAGTTCCAACGATAATGAACCGCGCAAGTCCAGTCGAGTCAGGAGAAGCCCCACCTACCTGCGCGACTACGTCCACGATGT
Source organism: Laticauda laticaudata (assembly GCA_004320025.1). Classification (NCBI taxonomy): domain Eukaryota; kingdom Metazoa; phylum Chordata; class Lepidosauria; order Squamata; family Elapidae; genus Laticauda; species Laticauda laticaudata. Next base: position 25,100 of record BHFT01048763.1, read on the forward strand.
AGGACTGAACTAAGAAAGGGTGAGGGGTGTTCTGTATAAAAATAGTAAAACTCCAAATAACGCATTCTGATTGGTTAATTAATAACAAAATGGGGATTGGTTCAAATAGAACCAAGCCCTCGAAGCTGCACAAAGGCGGCAAAATCAAAGGCATGTCATTGGCTACAAGCCAGCAGACAGGAAGGTATAAAAGGACTGTCGCGGCTTGAGCCAATGTTCCGTTTTACTGACTGTTCAAATAAAAACTTTGTTGTTGGAACCCAGTCTACCTCGCGTTTTTCCGGACGGAACAGAAGGACATAAATGTGCCAAACATGGAGCTGGCATATGCTTTAGAAACTTTACAAATCTCTATCCGTGCAGCCCAAGGTTTAGACTAAATAAATGTCTCAAAGTCCAAACATGGAAGCACTTGGAAACTCTTCATCTCAGAAATTCAAGAGTTTGCATGTCGTGTTGTGACATTTTGATGGGCATCATAACGTATTTCCAAATTGAATTTTTTTATATTAAAAAAAATTATGGCCGATGCAGCTACATTAGTTTTTCAAGAGAACATGAGTTCATGGAGAGGGAGGGAGGGAGGGAGGGAGGGAGAAAGAGAGAGAGAGNAGGGAGGGAGGGAGGGAGGGAGAGAGAGAGAGAGAGAGAGAGAGAGAGAGAGAGAGAGAGAGAGAGAGAGAGAGAGGATCCTATATTAATAAATCTTGTTGCACGTTGATGATTCTCGTGATGGTTGGGCATTTCAAGATGTCATGAATTGCAACTCTATTGGCCAAGACAGCAAAAAACAATAAAAAATAATTAGCAATCAAGAATTGACCTTTTTTCTTTTCCTTTTTCTCTCTAAAATGCTTCAACAGTATCCAGGACATTTGATGGAGACTTAATCATGGTTACAATTAAGATCTTCAAACTCATGTACACTATTGTGGCCAGTTGAGAGGAGAAGTGAGGCTTTTTGCCATTCCTCCATCTTTTTTTAATTTTATGTGAGGGATGTTTCATTGCCCACTGCCACTGGACAATCCTTCAAGTACAAGATGGTTGGCAAAGCCCTCTGAATTTGAAAGCCTTTGGCACGCAGTGGCAAACCAGAATCACCCTCAGCCATTTCTCTTGATGGGGAAACATCGCTATGTGCAAATTCTCTTCATTCAGCCTAATAGTATGATCTGTCAATCAGAAGCAGCCCACCAAAAGTAGCCAGCAATAGCCTCGTCGCTCTTGATTTAATCACTTGGAATTAGTGTTAACTCTCTGTCATTCCTTTGGCATGTATCTATTTCCTAGCCATCTGAGCAATACAATCATTGTGTTTGGATGAGGCTATAGCTTCTCTTAGTGTCATCGAGCTTTCAGAGGCTGATGTAGCCTGTCAGCCTCACAACATTTTAATATTGCCGAGTTTGAAGTGGGGGAAAAGAAAATACCCAGTTTGTTTCTTTGTGAGATTTTTTTAAAAAATCAGGAAAGGAACAACCCAAAAGTGCTTTTTTCTGGGTTTTTTTTTTTCTTTGAAGACATTTTGCTTCTCATTCAAGAAGCTTCTTCAGCTCTGACTGGATGGTGGGGAATAGAAGGATTTAGACTCAGGGGTGCGATGCAAATATTTTTACTACTGGTTCTGTGGGCATGGTTAAGTGAGAGTGGCTAGGTGGGCATGGCCATGTGACTGGGTGAGCATGGCTTCTTTTTTTGCAGCACTTCTCCATGCTCCGTTGTTGTTGTTGTTGTTTTGGCCTCCTGGGCCTCAGGGAAGCCTCCTGGGGGGGCATTGTTGCTCCCAGAAAGCTTCCCTGAGGCTCAGGAAGGCAAAAAAAAATATATGGAATGACAGCTGGTCATTTGCATCTTTTTAGAGAGTTGTTGAGGCCACTCCACACCCATTTGCACTACTCAGATGATGCAGATGAACCTCCAAGTGGCCTCAACAACTCTCTAAAAGGATGCAAATGACCAGCTGTATGCAAGGAGTATAAATCCTTCCATTCCCCACCATCCAGTCATTGTAGAAGAAGCTTCTTGGATGAGAAGCAAAATGGATTCAGAGAAAAACCAGAAAGTCCAGTTGTCTCTTGAAAAAGCACCTTTGGGACAATCATAACCTGGATAACTGAGAATCTCCATTGACATCAGGGAAGGAACAGATCCAAATTTAAATGAAAAGCATGAGAAAGCACCAATTTATTCTCATGGCCTTAGAACAAGTAGATCTCTCTGTGGCCCAAGGGATCACGTTAGTAAATCTGGCTGTATGGAAAAGCAGGCGTTGCCTTTTTCATTATTTTAAAAGATTTCTAACCGGGATTTGATTTATAAGAGGTCGGAGGTCTTAAATCAGAACAGCAGGAAAAAATGATAGTTTCATACAAAAAGAGAAATGTGCCAGGTGGAGGGAGTTAGAATCTTGTACACAGGGGTGGGATTCAACTGGTGTTACTACCAGTTCGGTGACTATGTTTTGCTACACGCATGTGTAAAAAAACGTTAAGCTGTGCTGCCCAGAGAGCTGAAAAGCACAGCGTGCAGGTGTGCAGCGTTTGAAAAGCCACTTTTTTACTGCTTTTTCAACCTCAGCTATGCCACGCAAAGCAGCTGAGGTTGAAAAAGCAGGAAATAAAGTACAGGTAAGAGCCCGGGCTGGCGGGCAGGCCAACAGCAGCAAACATAGAACTGGTTTGGTGTCTCCTGCTCTTCAGAGCTACCAGTTCTATAGAGCCTGGCAGAACCGGTAGCATCCCACCTCTGCTTGTACAGCTAGTCCTTGACTTACAACAACAGTGATTGAAGTTACAAGAGCACTGAAAAAAGTGGCTTAGAACCATTTTTCACACTTACAACTGTTGCAGCATCTCCATGATCACTTGATCAAAATCTGTATGCTTGGCAAGTGGCTCATATTTATGATGGCTGCCATGTCCCGGTGTCAAATGATCCCCTTTTGCAACCTTCTGACTAGCAAAGTCAACAGGGAAGCCAGGTTCACTTAACAGCCATGTTATTAACTTAATGCGGCAAGAAAGTTTGTAAAATGGGGCAAAACTCACTTCACAACTGTCTCAGTTAGCAACATAAATTTTGAGCTTGTTTATGATCATCATTTTGTTGGAGTAATTATTTTATTTATTTGTTTATTTATATCCCACCTTTATTTTTCTTTTCTTTTTTCAAAGCAACGACCCGAGGCAGCAAACATATCTAACACGGATTCCTTCTCCTGTTTTACTTAAGGTCTACTCAGCCTGCATGACAAGGTCACCAAAGGGTGTGTCTGTATGTTGCATTTTGCAGTCTCTTTTTCTGGTAAGATCCAGGGACAAATAGAGAAATCTTCCCATAGATCTTGTTCAGGCTGGAAAGTGAAAAACAGCAGGAAGATTTCTGAAGGGTGAAAAAGAATATAATGGAAAATAACCATCTGGTCCTTGGATTCTCCATCACCTCTGAACTCAAACCATTTCAGAAATGGTGGGGCCAACTGATCATCATTCATATCGGTTTGCTAGAACCAGTGTGAACCATTACAGCAGCCCACCACTGTTTGCAACCTTTCTTGCCACAGCTGTTAAGTGAGGAACACAGCTGTTAAACGAATCTGGCTTCCCCACTGACTTGTCAGAAAGTCACAAAAGAAGATCACATGATCCTGCAACCATCATAAATATGAACCAATTTCCAAACATCCAAATTTTTTGCTGATTTGGCCACGGGGATGCTGCAATGGTCGTGAGTATGGAAAACGGTCATGAATCCCTTTTGGAGTGTCACTGTAACTTTGAACAATCACTAAATGAATATTTGTCAGTTGAAAACTTCCTGCACATCCAACTTCCTTTTCTCATTTCTGGCCTATGACATCATTGTTTCTTTTGATGATGTCATTCCCATCATGCATTGGGGTGAGAGAATCCTGTTATGTCATTACTTGCCATAAATACATCAGCAAAATGTATCTTTCCACATAACGTAGTTTATCCCATTACACCTCCCAACCTTTTTCTTCCTGTTCGAATGGCAATTACTTCAAGTATTTACTGTAATTATGTCACTTGATGAAATTACTGTAATTACATAGAAAAATGATAGTCCGCAACTAATGAATTTAAAATACCGTGGAAATTCACATAAAAATGACATTAGAAATGTGAAGGATCTGAGGCAAACTCACAAAAGCAGGGAAATTTATAATTAAGAATGTAATCTCCCCAAAAACATTGTGGAGAACTGCTTCTTTTTAAGAAAAAAAAAAGATTTAATCAGAGCTCGAAGAGGATTGTAAAGAAGAAGAAAAGAAGCAAAAAAAAAAAAGGCAGATGAATTATTATAACTTAATATTTCACAAAGACAAGCTGAACAAGTGTTCACCTTTCCTCCCAGGGTGAGTTGCAGTATTGAATCGCTAAATCTGTAGGGGGGAAAATAGGCAGAATATTCAGGGGTGTATTGTAATCACACTACATTTATGGCAATTTCTGCTTGCATTTAAAAATAAATCAACTGTCTAACTCTAATGACGATGACAAACTGCTAGAAAATAAATATCTATGGAGATTCACGATTGGTTGTCCCAAAGGTGCTTTTTCGAGAAGCAACTGGACTTTCTGGTTTTTCTTTGAAGACGTTTCGCTTCTCATCCAAGAAGCTTCTTCGTTGAGGCCACTTGGAGATTCATCTGAATCACCTGAGTAGTGCAAATGGGTATGGAGTATCCTCAATTACTCTCTGAAAGGATACAAATGACCAGCTGGCTGCAAGGAGTATAAATCCTTCCATTTCCCACCATCCAATCAGAGCTGAAGAAGCTTCTTGGGTGAGAAGCAAAACATCTTCAAAGAAAAACTAGAAAGTCCAGTTGCCTCTTGAAAAAAGCACCTTTGGGACCGTGAGAACATAAGTTGAATTGTTGAGAGTAATTCTGTAAGACAAATTTCTAGTCTCTAGTGGGGAGAAAGGATATTCTTTTCCCCAGGCAGAAAAAGCACTGGGTTTCCTGCTCCTCTTTTTATTACTGACAGAAGGATGATGCCTTGGGACCTGCATCCATCACATTGTACATCTCAGAGTAACTGTGCTTTTCTTAGGTGGTTAGGTCTCATTGCAGTTATGTGAGTCAGATGGAGACATGAAGAATGAGCACTGTGGTTGGTCTTTTGGGCTTGGGGTGAAGAAGGCATCCTGCCATGGCCAAGGAGCAGGACTACAAAACTTCCAAAGTACCTTCCAGCCCTACAATTCTATAAAGAGGAAAAACAGCATCCAATTACTGCTGAAACTGATTGTTATCTAAGTTAGATACCACCACAGCCACCCACATCTTCAGCATTGTACTGATGTGCTGCAATTTCCACCTCTTTGGATGTGTATGTGCTATCACAACGCACTTATACAAGGATGGGACTTGTGGTGTGAGTCGCCTTTAAACAAGATGGGCAGAGATACATAGATGAGAGAGAGAGAGGAGAGATTAACGATAGATCAATATATCGATAGATGATAGATAGTTCATCAATCTCTCTCTATATAAAAGTGAAATGCCACTCACATACCATCACGAAATCTCCAGAACCATAAAGGCTACAAACTTGAAATTTGGCACATATGTTCCTCTTAGCTTCTAGGCGCTCATTAAGAAAGGCTTTTTTGAAATGATTTTCACAGCATTAGTATTTCATGTATTATTATTAACACGCTCTGATGCTAAGGAGTTCTACTCTCCCTCCCCACCTGAAAAGACATCTGTTCCAAGTGCAAACCACAAGCAGAGGAGAGCAGTTTCAATTTTAGTTTCACAGCAGCAACCAGCTTTAGTACACAATAGTTGAGCTAAGCCATGCCCAGGCTCCTTGCTGTCTCCTTGCTCACACAGCAAATACTGTTTCAGTTTCCAAACNTACAGAATAGTTGAGCTAAGCCATGCCCAGGCTCCTTGCTGTCTCCTTGCTCACACAGCAAATACTGTTTCAGTTTCCAAACAGCCCTCAACTCTCTCACACACTGACAAGACGCTAGCCAGATGAATATCAATGGATGCTGGTAGGCAGAGGCAGAATTTTATGTTCCTTATTTTACTCCCAAAAAACTAAGCCCGACCACATAGTTTTGTAGTGAAGCACAGGTATCGAGCTAGTACCTAATATACAAAGTTAAGACATTAAGAATTATTTCCATGCCAGATGTCATGTAAGCAGAGCCTTAAATGTAAGCAATTCTCAGCCTCTAGATGGGCAGAAATACCAATGATGAATTCAGATTTCCAACATCAGGCTGCTTCTGAGTAGATCGACCTCTGTCTGATGCTTTTCTGCGAAACTAAATCTTTTTGTTGGAAAAGACCTTTGAGAGTCCCTTGGACTGCAAAGAGCTCAAATCAGAGAATCCTAAAGGAAATCAACCCTGACTGTTCTTTGGAAAGACAGATACTAAAGCTGAAGCTCAAATACTTTAGCTACTAAATGAGAAGAGAGAAAAGACCCTGATATTGGGTATTGATATTGGATATTGATATAGAAAAATAAGAGAGACAACAGAGGATGAAATGGTTATGTAGTACCATCAACACAGTGGGCATGAGTTTGATCAGACTCAGGATGGCAGTGGAATGACAGATGAGCCTGGCATGCTATAGTCCATGTGTTCCATCTGGAAATAAGTTGCGTGAGACCGGGTTCCAACAACAACTCTTTTATTTAACTCAGGAAAGCAATGGTAATGGAACAAGAGCCAAGCCGTGGCAGGCACCCCCCCCGCGCCCGTCGCGACTATGTTGGCCAAATGACAACCAAACCATTAAAATGTTCCTTGGCCGTCAGCGGGGCACAGTCGGACTGGTTCTCTAAATGGCCAATCTGAGACAGCCTTTTCAGCCAATCAGAATAGGGAACATTATAAGAGCCACTCAAGTTCCATACACAACAACCTCCCCCTTGGTTCAAGCTCCAACATGACGTCATGTAGTTCATGCAGCGTAGGTTGGGGCCATTTTTCGAGTCCCATGGTATGACCTGCACAAGCTCAGTGTATCAGTGTGAGTCCTTAAAGTGGTTCACAGGACAGGGATCATTCGTTTGTCTCTGTGTTTTTCTCCATGAAACATCTGGAAGGGTGAGTCAGACCTTGCCAATTCCCACAGAAAAGCACTGAGTCCTTTCCGGGCCAGATAGAAAGATCAGCATCTGCTCCGCAATACCCTCCTGGTATGAGTCTAGGGTTTGGTCGATCTGGAGCCTGGCTGAGTCGTACTTTCAGGAAAGAGCCTAATCAGCTTCTATTCTCCATGCTCACAGACTATCTCTTTTGGGGTTTCTTCTAAACCGTGAGTGCCTTTTTGACTATTTATTGAGAGTCTTTGGTGAGTGTTGTCTATAGCTTGTTATGGGAAGGTTCATCTTCTCCCCTTTTTTTATTTTGTATTACCCCCCCTCCATTGGTTGGTTTTTTAGGTCAATATTTATTTGGTGCTGAGGCAGGTGTGTAATTGTGTTCAGAGGGTGGCGAGAACAAAGCTGGTCTAATTGTGCCCACTTAATTCCATGCTCTTACGTCGTCTAGGAGTAAGTAACGGTCAAAACCGGAGCTGATGCTCCCAGTGATTGTATGGCTGGAAGCTCATAATGGGTCCTGGTAAGGTTTTTGGCAATACAAGACCACGTCGCCCTAATTAATCAAATGTGCAGTAATTTGCTGGAGGAGTCAAGAAGGGTTATATTT